>JALLPA010001687.1:0-10355 GCA_036939895.1 Thalassiosira exigua | reverse complement strand
CTCCCGCGGGGGCGCACCCGGGGACGGGACACGCGGGACGAAGCGCCATGCCGCCCCACTGGGGCCACGGTGAGTCGCGAACGGCGTCATTTTTGGGGGTCGACGCGCTCGCTGAGGCAGCGACGGAAATTTGGTCCGGCAATGATTGGGCCATCAGCTCCCTTGTTGCCCGCTCATCGACTGTGCTGTTGAAACGACGAGCACCGGCATTGTCGGCTTCGGCGCTGCTCCAGAGGAGGCCGCGCGACGAATGCATTGGCGAGGTTTCGACCGGGCGATGCCAGGGCTGCCGTCGACCTTGCCGACGGTTGGGAGTCAGACCGAATGAGCCGTTTGCGACCTCAGGTGCGGATGGGCTGTCGTTGGACCAACGCGGCCACGCTCCGCCGTTGAGCACCTTTGAGCTCGATCTGCACGGGCGGCCAGTGCGCGCGCGTCAACTTGGGTTCCGGGGAAGCCATTCCATGGAAATACCTGCCCAGCGTAACTTCCTTGAAGATGACGCTTCGATGCCCAACCCAGTGCAGCAACTGCAGGCCGAGGCAATGCATGACGCATGGATCGCAACCACATTTCGACTCAACTTCATCAGAGTGATTGCAGAAAGCGACACCCCTGCCTGGACACTTCGCAGGAATGCCAGATCTCGTAGAGTGAAATTCTTTGCTCACATACCCCCTTCTCTCATATAACTGAAACCACACCGCGGACAGGCCACCCCCATCCAGGCTATCACCCGTACTACCACGCGCAATACCGCCATCCTCCCCCCGCCGCTCCGGCTCCCGCCCCGGGGGGAGGCAAGGCTGCTTCAGCTCCTGCAGGGGCTCCCGGGGCCGCGACGCAGAGGTCTCGATCTCGCCCGAGCGCTCGTCCGAACGCTCCACCGAGCGCTCGTCCCAGCACGCATCAAGNTGCCTTTGATTGCTCAAGCGACTTTTTTCTTTGCCCCCACGACAGTGAGCGAGTGATGGACGACTCAGCCGAGAACGGGGGGAAGGGACGCTGGAGAGGGGACGGGAGGCAGCAACCATGAAAGACAATCTAGACCTAAGTACCAACTTATCTAGGTAGGTCTAGGAACTCTCCCCTATTTTGACGTCCGACTACAGTATTTAATTCCTACGTTAACAAAACTACGTCCCTTTTTTGGCGCGCGCCTTCGCCGACGCGATCGCCACGCCTCGGGCGAGCCGGCCGGCGACGCCTTCGCCGGGACGAGGTTTGAACGAGCTCGACCGGGCGAGTGAAACAGCGATAATATATACCATTACATCGAAAAGCTCAATCGATGATCGAATCGCTGTCATCGCTCATTCGCGTTTCCCCCGCCCTCCGAACAACGACGCCAACGACCATCACAAAAAAAAACCATCGCGACGACCCACGACGACGGCGGCCTCCTCGGCGGTGACACCAACCTCCCGCAGGGTCCCGACAGCACAGCGGCGGCGGCGAATCGACAGAGCGGCGCGGACTCGCAGCCCCCTCTCGGCGGAGGCTTTCGGACGACGAACGGCGAGGGTGGGGCTCGGAGAACGTCTCGGGAGGCGCCCGACGATCGATCGCGGAATCCCGTCGGATCGGCTCGGGAAGGTTCGGACGGGCGCGCGGGAAGCTCGGCGTCATTTTTTTTTCGGGGAGCGAAGCGAAAAGGTCCGACGGACCGCGACTTCTCGACGCCCCGCCTCTCGATAGCGAACGACGCTCCTCCGATGTCGACGACGACGGCGGCGGCGGCGGAAGCCTCGGGCGGGAAGCCGACGACGGCTCCTCCGGTCGGATCGTCGGCCGGGGGAGGGAGCAATGACGCCGTCGGAGGCGGGGCCGACGCCGTCGCCGCTCGCATTGCCCGGGCCCCCGCGCCCGCGACCGGCGGCCCGGGCAATGCGAGCGACGGCGTCGGCGCCCCTTCGGCGACGTTTGTCCCCTCGCTCCCTCCCATGCCCCCGACGTCGCAGCCGAGTCGACCGCCGTCGCAGCTGAGTTTGAGTCGGGCGGCGTCGCTCCCTCCAATGCCGGCGGGGGCGTCGGGTGCGGCGGGCTCTGGGGTGGCGGCGCTGCCCCCGCCCCAGAGCCAGCTGGGGCGGCGGCCGGCTCGGCCGCAGCAGCAGACGCCGCGGTCCAAGCCTCAGTCGCAGGCTCGGCCCCTGCCGCCTCCGCCGGCGCAGCCGTCCAAGGCGAGGCAGTCGCAGTCGCGCGGCGCGGCGCCCCAGGCCCAGGCGAAATCGCAGGCGCCGTCGCAGCGCGGCCAGCGACGACAGCCTTCTCAACCTCCGCAGCAGCCGTCTCAGCCTCCACAGCAGCAGGCGCAGCATCAACCTCGCGCCCCCCCTCCTCATCCCGGCTACCCGCACCATCCGCATCATCACCCCCACCACCCTTCCCATCCGCACCCGCTGTATCGAGCGGGGACCTATCCCCCCTCCTCCTCGCACGCCGCTCATCCCTCGGCCGCCCACGCTTACGCGACGGCCCCGGGTCCCGCGGGAGCTCCGGGGACGGCTCCCCCTCCCGCGGGGGCGCACCCGGGGACGGGACACGCGGGACGAAGCGCCATGCCGCCGCACTGGGGCCACGGTGAGTCGCGCTCGCGTCGTTTTTCATCGTCGTGTGTTTTCTCCGTATAGCCGCGTCGACGATGCGATGGTGAGGGTTTGGCTCGGCGCGCCGATCGTTTCGATCGGCGGCTGGCGTCGGAGTCGGACCGGCTCGGGTCCGGGGGGAAAGGCCGTTCGACGATGCGGACACCTCGCGATCTGCGGGCCCCGAGCCCGCCCGCAACGAGGGCGTTCCTGCGCCGGATGGGCCGATCGGTGCCGATCGGTGCCGATCGGTGCATTGTCCTTTTGCCGAGGCAATCGCGTTGCGGGGACGATCGCGCCGATGGAACCTCCCGAGGACAGCGTAGACTTCAGCTTCGGGGGAACGGCCGTTCGAACTCGGTCGCACCTTGGGTTGCCATCGGCCCGTTCGACGACCGTATGATGACGTGCAGTCCGTGACCCAAAACCACGGCACCGACAAGGGCGCCTGCATTCCTGTCGGCTCAACATCATCAGCCGACATCTGTGGGAACTGACGCCACGTCGAGGCTCCCACGGACCCAAGCACTGCCAAGTCGCGCGCTGGTTGGAGCACATCAGTGCGATCGTTCGGCCGAGAACATTGGTCAGGCCAGACGAAAGCGATCGAAAGCGCCGGCCTGCACGGTCCTGGAAGCGTCGCTCTCAGCTCGGCGGAAGGACGCACGCTCTCGTCGCTCGAAGCTCTTCCGCTCACACGCTCGCCTTCTTCTCCTCGAACTACCTGCAGGCCACCCCCATCCGGGTTATCATCCGTACTACCACGCGCAATACCGTCATCCTCCCCCCGCCGCTCCGGCCCCCGCCCCGGGGGGAGGCAAGGCTGCTCCGGCCGGGGCTCCCGGGGCCGCGGCGCAGAGGTCTCGATCTCGCCCGAGCGCTCGTCCGAACGCTCCACCGAGCGCTCGTCCCAGCACGCATCAAGGAGCGTCCGGGGCGCAGGCGGCGCACTACCCCCACCGCCATCCGGCGCACGCCGTCGCGGCCCGCGCGGCGGCCGCCGCCGCGGCGGCCCGGGCCGCGGGATATCCGGGGTACGGTCGATACTCGGCCGCCCTGGCCGCCGGTGCGGCGAGCCACAAGGGCGCCAAGGGGAGCAAGGGGGGCAGCAAGGCTCCGTCCAAGGGAACGAAGGTCAAGCGGGAGGAAGACGGCGGCAAGGGGGACAAGACCAATGCAACCGGCGCTACCCTTGGGGAGGCCGCCGATTCCCAATCGGCGACAAGGACTGCGCCGACGAACGCTCCTGCTCCCACGAGCGTCCCCTCGGCTCCTTCTTCTTCGGCGGTCCCCTCGGCGGCCGACCACCCCGCGAGCCGCCCCGCGTCGTCGTCGTCCATGTCGTTCCGGACGCCCACGAAAGTCCGCTTACCCCCCGCGGCGCCCCTCAAGGCTCCCGCGAAGCCCGCGAGCGAGAAGGAGAGCGTGGCCGACGCCGCGATGAGGCGGGCCAAGAAGATGGAGGAGGAGGTGACGGAGGAGGAGCCAGGGAAGAAGTTGGAAATGAGCCTAGAGAAGGGCGGAGGGGGGAAGGCGGACGGGAGCGAGGGGGGGACGAAGGCGAAGCAGGAGGGTAGCGAGGGTCCGGCGGCGGTCAAGGGCGAGGGCAAAGGAGGTGGTGCAGGAGGCAAAGACAAGCCCACCCGGGCGGGCAGGCCGCCCTCGAGGACGGCCAAGGCCCTCGCGGCGTCCGCGGCGGACGGCATGCTCGCCTCCGCCCCCGCCGCCGGGATCGCCGGCGCGAGGGCCAAGGAGAACGTCCGTCCCTCGGACGCCAACAACCTCGCCGGCGGTCCGCAAGCGCCGCGTCCGCCGCAGCTGCGAGGTCCGCACCCGACGACCCACCACCACGGGCTGGGATATCACCCGTACGCCGCGGCGGCCCACCACCACGCCGCGGCGGCTCACCAGGCGGCGGCCCACCATCACCATCCCGGGTACGCCCACCTCGCCCCGCACGCGCCGCCGCACGTGCCGCCTCCCCCGGGATACCGTCCCCACGGCGCGCACGGCGGCAATCTCGCTGGGCACGGAGCCCGCGCTCCTCCCGCGCGCCACGGACCCCGGGCGCATCCCCCCCCTCCCGCTCCTCCCGCGCGCCGGCCCGCCGTTGCGGCGAGCAAGGCCCCCGCGCGGAGCGCGAGGGCGCACCCGGCCGGACTTCGAGAGGGGGGCGGAGAAGGCAGCGCCGGGGGAAGCGCGGCGGGTGGAGGAGGCGCCGGCGCTCCGGAGCCCCCCGCCAAGCCCCCTCCCCCGCACCGCCATCGGGACCGATCCGACGCCTCCGATCGACTCGACGCCGCGGCCCGACGGGCGCGGACGGTGCACGACGCCCGCGACGCGCGGGCCGCGGCGGCCGAGCGGCACGCGCGGGAGGAGCGGGAGCGGCGCGAGGAGGAGGAGGCGACGGCGGCCCGGGCGAAGGCGCGGCGCGTGGCGCGAGCCGACGGAGGAGGGAGGGACGCGGGCGGGGATCGGAACGTCGCCGGGAATCGCGCGGGTCGCGCCGCGGACGAAGGGGGGACGTCGGCGGCGGCGGCGGGGGGGGGCGGCGGCGGGGCGAGCGTCGCGGCACGGAGGGTCGCGGAGAGGAAGGTCCGCGACTCCGCGTACGAGAAGGGAATAGGAGGGGGGCCCAAGTGGACCCGGGACGAGGTGAGTTCGGCCGGACTCCGCTCGGTTTTTCGCTTGGTGGGTCGCTCCGTCGGCCGGCGTCCTGGTGCCCAGGGGCGAGCCGGCCCGTGCACCGGCTGGTGCATGGGCAGGCTGGTGCGCTGGCCAGCGTTCCGACGGCGAATGGGCCGCTGCACGGGCCGATGACCCGGCTTGTGCATCGTACTGGACGATGCACGGACCGGTGCGGTGGTTGGCGTGCTGGCCGCTCCACCGGTTGGTGCGCGGGCTGCGCCGCACGCTGCCGCGCGCCGACTGGCATGCTGGCCGGAGCACCGACCGGCAAGCCGGCTCTATCGAGTGCACCGTTTGGCGGTCCAGTCGACGGAGCCGATCCAACCGCAGGATCCCACGCAGAAGCGATCGCGTGCCAGTGCAGCGAGCGCCCGTCCCCCGTCCCCCGTCGCACGCCGCGCCGCGACGCAGCTCCTTGCCGGGACGACGCCCTCGCTCGACGCGCGCGCTTCGAACGCGAACTGACGTCCCGAAAACCGAAACGGCGCGCGCCTCACGCTCGAACCCCCGCAGGACGAGGCCCTCCGCCGGGCCGTGGACGACCGCGGCTCCGCCCACGGGTCCGTGGACTGGAAGGCGATCTCCCGCCGCCTCCCCCGCCGGACCGACGCCCAGTGCCAGCACCGCTGGACGAAGGCGCTCAAGCCCGCCTCCCTCGTCAAGGGGCCGTGGACGGCCGAGGAAGATCGCGAGGTGCGACGCCTCGTGGCCGTCCACGGCGCGAAGAAGTGGACGGTCATCGCGTCGTACTTGCCCGGGAGGGTGGGGAAGCAGTGTCGCGAGCGGTGGCACAACCACCTCAATCCGGACATCAGCAAGGAGGCGTGGAGCGCCGAGGAGGATCGGACGATTCTGGTGCATCACGTGAACGTGGGGAATCGGTGGAGCGAGATGGCCAAGCTGCTGCCAGGAAGGTGAGACGAGACATCGGGGTGGATGGAGAGCGCGCGTGTGTAAAGTGCGTGTAGGAGGGAAAGGAAGATGTTGTCAACACGTCGTGGATTGAACGACCGACTCAGATGCGGAGGAGGAGGGACTCCTTCCACACCCTTTGGCGCTGCCAGGACGGCCTCGTCGTCTGCGCTCGAACGCAGCGCTTGGTCGGGATCGATTCGACGACTCGCCGGGATCGTCGAAGGTGGCCGAAACGAGAGGGACGCACATGGCACGTGTGCACGTCGGATTCCAGCGCGCGCGCGCGTGTGTTACTCAGGGGTCCTGAAGAAGCGTGCGGTAGAGAACAGATGCGATTACGTGTGCGTGTGCGTGATGGAAAGGGTCTCGAAAGAGAGCACGAACAGCCGTTGCCGAGCTGCCGGACCAAACCAACGCGTGCCAACAGGCAACACACTTCACACCTCTTTCTGAAGAAATGGTAGATTTGACTCCTCTGCCTTTGCCAAGCCCAAACAGTGTTGGAAAGACACTTTTGAACGGAACATTCCATTCAACCCCATGGCTTGGATTCGACTATTTCGACCAATGCAAATGCCCACGCGACTTGGAATGATGCTGCGGACCCAATGTTATGATCAGCAACCATGCCTTGGGTTTGCCTGCTCAGCCTTTGTGTTACGCATTTCGTTCCCGTTCACGGATGCCAACTCTGTATCATACCTCCCCGCCACCCCCAGGACCGACAACGCCATCAAGAACCACTGGAACTCGTCCATGAAGCGCAAGATCGAAAAGTACTTATCGAACAACGACCACGACAAAATCCGGTACCATAACGACGGCCGCTTCGACTTCGAAGGCGACCTGGACGGAGTGCTCATGGCCGTCCGACGCGAGGCGATTATGGACAGCGGCGGCATCGGGGGCCATCGCCCCCCCTCCTCGGCACATTATGTCGCCAAGCAACATCAGATCGCGGACGTCCGTCACCGGGGCGGCAGGCACGGAGGAGGAGGACCGCACGCGGGCGGCGGCGACCCGCTCCTCCTCCCCATTGGCGGGGCCCGAACCCCGCGGCGCGACGGAGGCGGCTATCCCAGCGGAGGAGACTTCTCGTCCCATCGTCGCTCGGCCTACGCGAACAGCGCGTCTCGCAACCTCTTCGACGGTCCGTCCGGCCGCCGCAGGGGCGACGACTGCTACGACGACTACGATTCCTGCGATTCGGACGACGTCTTGGCGAACAACATCTTCGCCTCGCCGCCTCCCTCGGGCGAGAAGGCGAAAAAGATCGATGCCAGTCGCGACGGCGAGGCGCCAGGCGACGGAGGAGGGATGGACGACATGGCGGACCGTGACCCGAAGCGGCAGCTGCGCTCGACCTTCACGGCCGGGCGCACTTCCATCCTGCGCACGCCCCAGGACAAGGCCCTCCGCTCTCGCTCGCCGACGAGCGACGCGTTCGACGCCGTCAAGACCCCCACCGACGCGGACCACTTGGACCTGCGCGGCTTCACGCCCCTGTCGAACAACGCCAAGAACTATCGCGAGTTCGGCCGCGACGGGAGCAACCTCGCCGAGATCTTGGACTACGGCCTCCTCTCGCCCGGCTGGCCCCTCGGACGAGATTGCGACTCGGCTTCTCCCAAGGAGGCGCACGGCGACCGCGACGTCTCGGCGCTGTCCTCCTCGTACTTCTCCGACGGCGTGAAGACGCCGCACGCCGGCGACCGTCCTCGCATGTGCATTGCCAGCGTCCGCTTCGGGGACGCCGACGTCGTCGGGGGCCCGCGGGAGGCTTTGGCGTCGGCGCTGGCCGGGGCGGCGGACGGCGATCAGATGCAGCGCGAGGTGGCGATCTCGCCCATCTGCAAGGTCAGCTTGTCGTCCCTGAACGAGCGTAGGAAGCGGCGATCGCTGTTCGGCGACGACGACGACGGAGGAGATCGACCGACAAAGAAACATCAGTCCACGGAGGGCAAGTCGCAGGACGTCACGGAATCGGTCGATGGAGGGACGACGAAGCTGGTCACGCCCCGGTCGTCCTCAGGGACCACGGTCACGACGTTGCCCCTCACAGTCTGCTCGTCTGTGTCCTCGGTCCGCACGACCCTCTCATTGGAGGAACTGCGGCAGGCGACGGTGGTCCGCCCGATACGGATCGACGCGACGCTTTGGGGAGGAAACGGGGACGGCGCGACCGGGAGCGAACGCGGATCTCGCGACCTCGGCTCGTCCGCGAACGGCGATCGCTTCGGCATGGAGCCGAAGCGCGTCGCCGAGGACGGACGCGGTTCGGTCGACGAAGATCGCGCTCGTCGCGCCTCGCCTCCTCCCCGCTCGCCCATTCCTCAATCGTACGAGGGGGGCTCTTCCGTCCTCCGGTCCGTCGGGAAGCCGGACGTCGGCACGCCCGCGGAGAAGTTCTGGTCGAGCGTGGGAGGGGTGGACAACTTCACGCCGTTTCGGGCGAAGGGATGCGGCGACGAAGGGGCGGGAGAGGGCGGCATGATGTCGCCGACGTCGAACAGTGAGTGTCTTGAAAGCGAGAGTCGTTGCGTGGCGTCATTTCCAAACAGAGTTGTTGCATTTAGTCATGTCGAACTTGTTGCGTTTCTCACACTCTGTCTCTGCCGTACATCCGCTTCGTGTTTGGTCGACTTGCAGCCAAATTTTTCGAAACTTTGCTGGAAGACAAAGGTTCGGCGTCGAAAGTGGAACTGCTCTCGAAATGAGGGACTGAGTGCTCCGCGAAGGATATTGATCCCCTTCGTCGTTGTTATTTGTAAATGTTTGAGTTGACCCCTCGGAAGTAAATGGTAGCAGTGACAACAAATGCAACAACGTGGTTTGTACCTACATCAATCATTGAATTCTTTTAGTTCAGATAGTGTAGGATTGTAGGGCCAGCCGTCTGCGTCCTATTCTTCAACACACCCATGCACATACAGAGCCTATCTGCACCCGCTTCCCCCCGCCCACTCTCCCGTATTTTATTCCGCCCCATCCTTCATTTTTTGTGCAAAGTTTACTTATGAGCGAGGCAGGGGTGATATCTGCGGGGATAAAACGCCTGGATTGCGTCGAAGGTGCAACGCGTTCTCCTCCTTGAATATCCACGATTGTATACCTCCTCATCGGACACACTGGACTGTCCCACAATGTTCACGGCCTGGGCGACCTTGGTGTCGAACAGTTCGTCCTCGGCCGCTGCAGACAGCGCGGCGTGCTGTGCCAAATATTTTCAGAAATATCTAGTAGCTTGTGATACTTTTGATAAAACCAGTAACACCAAACGCAAGGAATGTGGGTTGTGTTTGGTCAGCATTGCCCTCTTTCTGTTAGGCAAGGAATAATTTGGTATCATGCCATACTTTCAATTCTACGGGGTTCTAAAATTGTGCCATTGTATCAACTCTTCGAGGCTGTATGCCCCATTGTCAGCTGCGGAGCCATTGGAGTCATAGAGTTCGATACGGCGAGCCTCAATATCTGCCACCCCTAGGAGCCAATGGTAGTTCCCTTTGTTGATGGGAACTACAAGCCGCTTGAGGCGCCCCTGATGCCCCCTTCTATGCGTCGGCTCCATCGACGGACCCCTTCGTAACAGTAGCCTGGTTGTTCAGCATGTACCTGTAACAGGAGCGACATGAAGTGGGAGGATTAGAAGTGCACACCTGGAGCCTCCGGCTGGATGATCTTTTTACGGAGGTAGTCGATGACTTCATTGTCAAGCCATTCTTCTGGGGCGAGTATTGAGAAATTGTGTTGACACATGCGATTGTCCCCGTTTTGGAGGACCGTGTTGCCTGCCCCGCTCTCTTCATCCTCTGGCGTTGATCGTACCATAAGGGCATTGATTTGACGGCGTCGCTCTGGGCGGACTTGGGGTGGAGTGAAGAAGCGCCATGTGTCAGCTTCTTGTGCTCGCGCCGACACCACTGGCGGCTCAATGACCCGATGTCCGGATTGGCCATTCCTCCGTTTCGTTTTCTTGGGTGGGCGTCGTCCCTTCCTGCCCGCTTTCAGCACCGGGGGCGGCACAATCTCCTCCTCAGGGCCCTCGAGGACTTCGTTAGCGATCAGAACGTTGGTTAAGCGGCCATCCTTGATTATTTCGTCCCATGACTTGACCTTCCCTTCGGACACCTTGAGCGCATGTTCTTGTGCCGCTTGGCCAGCTTG
>JALLPA010001686.1:0-10360 GCA_036939895.1 Thalassiosira exigua | reverse complement strand
CGTATCCCCGCGGGGAGGAGCCCCGGACGCCGGGAGGCAAGCGGAGCCTCCGTCGGTCGAAGCGCGCCCGACACGAGCCCCTCCAGTTCTGGAAGAACGAGAAGTTCCTCTACGCCGCGCACAAGGAGACTGGGCTGCTCGGGGAGGCGATGGGGGACATGCCCGTCGTCGCGGGGGTGATACGGGCGTTGCCCACGCCGCAGAAGCCGTCGCGGAAGCGGAAGGAGAACGACAACGACCGCGCCCTCCGACGAAGGCACCATATCCTTGACGGCGAGACCGGATCCGTCAAGGCCTAGGCCCTGGTGGAGGACGAGGCGGGCAAAGGCTCGGTGGATCACACAGGAGCCGACGCGTACGCCCGCTGCCTACTGAAAATTCGTGCACTTGATACTGAAGTTCGTAGCTGTTGTTTTACCAAACTTTATTTTAATATGTACTTTTGATTGATATGTCCAAGCTTCTGTAATAGAGCTACTATAGGTTGTTTTTTTGGTTCTTTGTGACTGCCTGTCTGGGCTTCGGGACGGTTAGAAGGTAGGGGCAACTGTACCAGTGGCTGTCGGACACCACTTGGATACAGTTNCGCCGGATCCGACGCCTCGCCACCTCCTCCGCCTCCACCACCATGGCCTCAACCAAGTCCTCCTCGGACGACGACGACAGGGCCACGAGGGGGAGCGTGGTCACCATCGCCACGGCCGCGTCGCCTCCCGAGGAACGTCCGCCCGAGGTCGCCGAGGTCATGGTTCCTCGACGTCCGAGCCTGCGTGGATGCGATTGATGAAATCGACAATGGACGCCATGTCCGCCAATGGAGGGGGAGAAGACGACAACGACGACGATGACGACTGGGAGGACGACGATACCCCCTACCCTACGCCGCTCGACGACTCGACGATGTGGCCCACGTGGCCCCAGGCCTACTTCCAAGACGAAGGCTACACAGTGGACCTCAACGACGCAGGAGGCTTCGCCGCGGACGACGTCGACCCTGACTCAAACGGGGGAGTGAACTTCCACCATCCCCCGTCCGTGCAGAGTCACTGTTCTTCGAATCCTTCGAATCCGGGAACTTCCACGAGCACGATTGGTCTTGCCCCGCGCACGCCGGGCGAGGAGTGGGAGGCGTCCACGGTCCGTACGAGATGGACCTGAGGAGGATGGGGAACTCGTGGGTCGATGCGATAAGTCTACAAGCTTTTATCGTGGACGTGACCTTCAGCGACGACGGCAACGATGCGGTGGGGTTGACGACGAACGGCATGTGGTGGGAGTTGGCATACGACAACGACACCTTTCTGGGGACGCATTCTTAAGTCGCTTAGACCGAACTGCGGATATGACCTGGACGATCGTCGCCGGTTGCGAGGGGGGATCCTGAGCTTCGCGGCCTACGCGAGCGTCTACGCAGAAGCCGTTGCGGAAGCGGAATGAGAACGACGACAAAGATTACGGGTCGACGAAGAAGAAGGGAAAGAAGAGCCCGGGTCGGCCTCGCAAGGACGACGACGGCAACCGAGGGAGCGACGACGAGTCGACGAAGACCCCCTTCGACGACCGCGCCCTCCGACGAAAGCGCCGCATCCGCGACGGCGAGACGGGATCCGTCTGGTCCGAGACCCTCGAGGCCGCGTCGGAGGTCAAGCTCGTATCCCGCCTCGACGCTCGCACCTTCTCGAAGCTCCCCCTCTCCGTCGACCGAGGCAAGCGCGAGTCTCGCGTCGTCGGATTCGCCTCCCAGGCCTTTCACGTCCACACCGACGACGACGACCTCTTCCCGGGGTACATCGCAGGCAACGTCGTGATACCCCCCCGCGGCATCAAGGACGCAGAGGGCGTGGGATTGTGCTCCCAGGTCTTCAACGTGGGCGACTGCCAGCCGGGATCGGTGGAGTTCGCGTTGGCCGATCCGGGGGGAAAGGACGGCGAGTTTGATCCCAGGACGGCACAGAGGTACCTGTTGAGTCGGGGAGACATGTTCCAGATCCCGCCCGGGAATGTTTACAGGATCGAGAACCACAGCAAAACGCGTAAGGCGGACTTGTTCTGGACGATCGTCAAGTGCACGAGCCGGGCCGAGCAGGACGACAGCGACGAGGAGGACGAGGACCATTGAAGTTCGAGGCGAGGGAAGGGATCGTGGGATGGGAGACGTTTGCTCGTTTCGTCGCCTCTCTGGGCAAGGTATTATTGACCCCCTCTCTGGCAATAACAGTAGTACTAGAGTAGTAGTACGATACGTACTAAATCGAATTAGATCTACTCCTACATCTAAACCGGACTCTCTAATGCAGGCATTCTGCAAGGCTACATGGTCTTTTCAATTGGCTGAAGGGTACGTGCCCCACCCAAGGTCACGCTGTTAAGCATGTACCCAAATTGGTTTAGAAAAGGACCCCACCTGTGTAAATCCAACCTTCCCACAGACCATAGGAGCACCATGGTCCAAGGGTCAAAAAAGGGGGATTCAAACTATACGGCTATAGACGTAGCTGCCGTAGTCTACCGTAGTCTACCGTAGTCTACCTCTCACACCCCCCCACACTTGAGAGACTCCCAGAAGTCCGAAAGTGGAGAAAACCGAGAGGAGACAAGGAAGACAAGGATGTCATGAACTACATCAAGAGCCAGTGGAAACCAAATCCACTAAACCAAAACGACCAACTGTCCAACATTCCAACTCCAATCCAAACTGAGCTCCTCAAACTAATCTAAACTAAACTAAACCCAAATCGATTTCCAATCGAACTAAAACCGAACCAACATTGATCACCCCCTTCCATAAACGTAGTCCTTCAGCTGTCGACGGATGCACACCAGCCGTTTGCCAGCACAACACCAACTAGTAGCTGCGTCGTGGTCACTAACAGCGATCATAACTCCCTGTTGGTAGAGGGATAGCAAAAGCCTCCCAGATGCCGTTTTGACATCCTCTTGGAGCTGCTGATCCTCTCGAAGCTGCCGACTGCTATAGTGCCAACCAGTATTAACCTAGTAGACCTTGAGTGCATCGCCAATCTCCGCGAGACCCCAATCTATCCACTGCAGGACCGTCTCGAGGACCAGACCATGGACTAAGTCAAGGTCGCGTCGATCGCCATCGCGAATGAGGCCAGTTAGAAGGTCGTGGGCGTCGACGCGATCCTCATCAGTGGCGTGCTTGCGGGCTACTTCATCTTCACGCAGGTGACGAGTCTCCTTGGCGCGCTGTCCACGGGCCGCCTCCTCGTCGTGTCGTAGATGGGCATCCTCCTCGGCGAGTTGGCGGAGTAATATCTCCCGCACATGACGAGCCAACCCGTCAGCCTCCTGGCGGGCATTTTCAGCGACGCATTCTCGCGCCTTCGCGTCGACTTGCTGTCGGCATTTTATGGCCGAAGGCTCCTCCTCAAGCAACTACAGCATCGGCTCCTGGGGCGATCGCCCTTGCTCGTGTGGCTGTTCTTGCAGCTGCAACTCCCGCCTCTCCTGGCAGTTGTGCCCGCCTGGCGTCGAGAGAAAATGTTGCTGTTGCCCCGGCTGTTGTTACGCCGAATGCTCCTGCGGTAACTGCCGCGGCTGCTGGTGTGCCTGCCGCCCCTCCCGGCTTGCGGTCCCGATGTCTGCCTCGATGGCCTTGTCTACGTCCTCAATCACAACCCCCTCAGCTAGGAGTGCGTCTGCCTTCGCCGCGACGACCTCGTTAGCCTGGCGCCACTGGTCGGCCTCTTTCTCTCATGCTGCCTCATGCGCCGCTCGAGCCATCTGCCGCTGCCTGGCTCGCTTGAGTTTGCGGGCCTTGGCTTGATTAACCTTTACGCGACCCCCTTTCCCGCCATTTTTTGGCCCCCAAACGCCCCCAAATCGAAAATTGTGCTCGCCGCTCGTCGCTTGTTGCCCCTCCCTTCACATCATCGACACCATCGTCGGCGGCGGCGGCGGCGGCGGAAGCCTGCGAGGGCGGCGGCCACGGGGACGGCTCCTCTGATGCGGCGCCGTGGCAGGATCACGTCTTCTCCCCTCTCTACAATACACGATGATTCCACGCGCGAGAGGTTCGTGCCTCTATGTCTATGTCATGCTTGATCGGCGAGGCCGCGTACGACAGGTTGATCGGGGGGGGGCATAAAGAGGAGGAAGGGGTGGCCGTCGATGCCGATTATGGTGGCGCTTCACGACGCCGTCGCTTCCTAGGAATGATACGCCTACTCGTTGCCCGATGCTCAAAATTCTGGCGATGAAAGACATGAACATGGCGTTTGAAGACGAGATCGCCGCGATGTGAGACGAGGAGATTCTGGGCCTGTGGGACACGCAAGCTGAGCCTTTGGTCGACCTTCCTTTGGAGAAGATCACTAGCAGCGTCCAGTCACCCGATACAGCCGCCACTTGCGGCGTTAACAACGACCAGAACGGAGACGTGGCCCAACGCAACCTATTGGTAGTGTCGAACGAACCCATTGGCATGGCCGGCAGCAATATCTTGAGCATCTGGAATGAGCCTGACCCCAGTATTGAATGCAGCAAAAGTACTGTTTCGATTGCTCTCAAACCAATGCGGCAGACAAAAGTACAGACGAGTCTGCCAAATCAGGCTCATAAAATCCTGACGTGCGGCAATTGTTCCAGCAAATGAAGCACATCAAGGCAGTTAGGCGGTGACCCACCAGGCGTCTTTCTGTGGTTGTGTGCGCTGCATAAGATGACCCTCTGTTGCTTGTCCTGCATAATATGATACCGTTGATCAATCGAGGCCAGTGTATCAACTTTGTAATTCTTTTTTTGCCCTGGATGTGTCATAGTAGAGTTACTTCAGAAGCAATTCTTTCCCAGCGTACATACCAGTTCTCATTTGCGCAAGGCTAGAGTGTAGACCCGCTTCACTAAGCGTTAGTTTTCATTATTAGCTCCCAGATTTGCTCCGTGATCGAGATCTTTATTATCTTGTCTCTTCAATGGTGCAACACAGGTAAGACTCATCTAGTCTTTCTCAAACTCAGCTCTGGCGCCGGACGCCCCCCCCCCTGTTGACCCGTGCGGCGTACCTTGCCAGCCACAAATGGTTCCCATCTTTGCCTGTTGTTCCAAGCGTGATCGTCCCCTAGGGTGCCGCGGCACCCAGCAGCGCCTCCTCGTCCATCTCCACCTCCACCCGCTCGTTCTGCTTCGTCTGTCCGAACCTTCCGACCTCGACCGCCGCCGCGGGGGCCGTGGACCACGTCACGCTCACGATGTCCCACACGTTCCCCTCGGCAGCGTGCACGGCGCCTCCGCTCGGAGAGGACGCGAGCAAATACAGCGCCATCATCGCACGACGCGGGATGCGACAAGACCGGAGACACGTTGAACTTGAGCAACGCGTCATCTCGTCCGAGCGGACGGTGGCGTCGTCCGACAGGCATACGGACGTCACCGTGGCGGTGGAAAGTGATGACTCGATCGACAACTCGAGCGACAACGATTCCAGCTCGTCCCCGGCGGAGGCATACGACGAGTCCGAGGCCAACCCGGTCCCCTCCGTCTCCGGCGGGGGCCAGTAGTGGGACCACGGCTCGTCTGGGTCGTCCCCTCCGTAGTCGCGCCCTGAGGTGCGAGCCTTTGCGTCCCGAGATGTGTGGCATCGCCCCCCTTTGCCAACAGCATGCACCGACTCCGACCGTGCTCGTCACACGCGCCCCCCGTGATCGCGTAACCCTCCGTGGGCTGCACATCGAGATTTCACCCCTTTGCTGCCAACAAGTCCTCTATTGCGTACGAGCCGCCGGCCCTAGTGAGCTCCCCCCTGATCCACTTGGACCGAGCGCCGTCGATCGTCTCGCCGGGCGCGGCCTCCTCCCTCCGACTCTGGACGCCGTCCCCGTCGTTGTCTTGCCACTCCCGTCCCCGTATTTGCGGCGCCATGGGCACGCGGAAGTCGGCCAGCGCCTCCGCCACGCTCACGACTGTGAGGGTGTCCGCTACGCACGTTTTCGAGGCGCTCCCTCCGTAGTTCCGATCATGTAGGACGGCTGACGACAGTCCTTCAGGCAGTGGATGAAGCCGAGGATCCACCCGGGGTAGAAGGAGCAGTCGGCGTCCGGCTCTGCGAGGGGTTCAGCCTCGGCCTGGGACTAAGCCCGGGGGAGTAGGCGCCGGCATGGGCGGCGGATTCGAAGTGGGGGTCGGCTCAGTCGTAGGCTGGGCAGTCGGTTCGGCGGTCGGCTCGGGCGTGGGCTCCTCCGTCGGCGCCTCGGTCTCCAGTGCCGCCTGGGAAGAGAGCATCTCCCCCACGCTCACGTCCGTTTCTCTCCCTCCCTCCCCATCGGACAAGGCCCCAATCCCTCCACCCGAAAGCTGTCGCTGAACTTAAAGATCATAATCACCGTCGACGCAATGTTTCTGCCCTGGTACAAATCAGTATTCGGATGGATTCCCGCGTCCCCAGGTCTCCCGCCGGTTCCCTCGCCGGCCACGGACGACGAGAGGGAAGTCAGGGAGAGGAAGACGCCCACCGTCCGATCCACGACGGCCACCCGGGTGTGGGTGCCCTGTCGTATCACTGACTCGGCGTTCAAGGACGACGAGGATCCGGGGACGAATTGCAGCCTTCGTTGGCGGTCCAACCCCTTACCGCCCCCCCCATGGGCCATGGGGCCCGACGACTTGGCCAAGGCGACGGCGGCACAAAAGAAGAAGGAATCGGACGGCTGTGGCAGATCCGATCCAGGAGGTTGCGGCTGCTCGTCCGAGGGCCGTCAGGGAGGTGTCAACGCGACGACGGGGAGGGGGGAGAGGGCAGGGCGGGCCGGGCTTCATCATTGATGGGGTCCGCTCGTGAAAGGGGGGGTTGGCGGCGGTTGGCAGTAATTTTCGATTTGGGGACGATTTTTGGTGGCCGGAGGGGGTCGCGGAATAGAGATAGAGGGAGCACAGTGCAACCATTCTCAACCTACATAATCTACCTCTCGTACATACGCTGTTACGTAGTTGGGACGCCCGCGCATTTGCATTTCCTCGAGTTTCGCCGTCGCCCACGCCGACGATAACGATACGATTAATAGAGTTAGAGTAAACACCCCGTACGTAAGCCTCACTTCACCCAGCATAGGATCATGACAGCCTCCGCTTCTCCTATGCTCATTAACGATACCTCCGAGCCCCTTCTGAGCCCCTCTGCTTATCCCCGTTTTTCCGCCGCCGCGCGCGCCGCATTCACGCGAATGATGGGCCTGTTGAAGGAAGCCAGAGATACATCTTGAAGGGGGTTGCGGGTTGTGGCTTGCGGCGTCAGTCACTCATCCGACATCGCTACGATTCGTTCGTACCAGTACACAAACAGTGTGTACCTTACCGAAGATAGAAGTATGTACCTACGTGCTCTCGTCGTTAGCGGCGGCCCTCCTGAAGCCATGGGAACTGCAGGGGGTAGAAATCGCGTCTTTCAACGCAAGGTGCTGGGGCTAACATTCCTATCGCCCTTTGATGAATACATCGAACATTCTGTATGACACAGTGTATTTCGCTAGGCTGTCGGAGGTTGGACAGTCTCGAGAGGTCTCAGGCACAGGCACGCTGCAAAAGGCTGGAACAATGGGGTGGATGGCATCTTGTGCGAGCGGACGTCCATAAAATAGAAGTGTGATCATAAACCATCATCTCCATAATTTAGAACGTTCCTGACGACTCACCGCTCTGCTCTGCTCTGATCTGCTCTGATCTACTGTGAATGATGATGAACTACATTGAGATGAACCAGAAGCCTTTGCCCAATGAGGAACGGCCCGCGTTGGCAGCTATGGGTGCAAGTCGTTACGTCCGGACTACCGTGAGGACGAAATTGGGCCCCACCGAACCCAAAGCAGAATTCGACCTAAAACACGCGAGCATCGAAGATCTCGAGCCCTTGCGCAAGCGAGATCCTTTCCTGTACTACTCCATCCCGGGGGTGCGACGGGACGCGATGCTACTGAAGCCCGTCGATGCGTCGAGTTTGGCGCCCCCCAAGTCGAATCGCAACGACCGCGGCGCATGGCGTCCCGCGAGGCTTGGT
The DNA here is from genome assembly GCA_036939895.1 of Thalassiosira exigua. Lineage (NCBI taxonomy): Eukaryota > Bacillariophyta > Thalassiosirophyceae > Thalassiosirales > Thalassiosiraceae > Thalassiosira > Thalassiosira exigua. The sequence goes on along the minus strand of JALLPA010001686.1, from coordinate 2,349 downwards.
TCCGAAGCGGACGCGACGCCGCCGTCGCAGAAAGTTTGGCGGCGATCTTGCATATCCTTCGAATGCCATCCCGACATGCTCCTCGAGGATCTTGAAGAGTCCGGACTTGACGAAGACCCTCTCGAGCTGTTGATCGAACACGTCGAAGGACAATACCAGCGACGTTAGGATTCGTCGAGCATCGACGCGAACTTCGAGAGTGGCTAGGCTGCCGAGCATCTTGCTCCTATCCCGCTTTGCCTGTAGAGAATAGGATTAGATATTGTACCATAGTAATGAAATCAAGCGAGATCAACTGGGGCGATGGATTCCAGGAAAGGCCATGTTTGAGTCGTGGAGCGATGGTTTAGGAAAGAACGTTTGAGTTGTGTACAATGTGCATGTACATGCAATATACCTTCGTCAGTAGCTGAGCCGCCAGAGATAGACCTTGAATGTACCAAAGGTGCATCTCTCTCAGCCCTATTATCGAGAACAACTTTCGCGGGTCGGCAGGCCAGCTTGCATCAGCAGAGAAGTAAACTTGTTAATTGCAGATGAGATATCTCTAGTCGCTGGAGCGGCAAAGTTAAACTCCATCAGTTTCATCATCTGATGGCCAATCACAGCATCCATACCTATCTTGCGTTAGTTTGACTCTGATCAGGCAACTGTGTTCAGGATAAGATTCAGGACGCCCATACACACTAGCCAGCTGGTGCGCCCACGAAACATTTCGGCTCCAATCAACTCTGAACCACTGATTTAGAACGGTTGATCGGCATCTCGACACCTCTCCTTCGGCCCTCTAAAGCGTTCTTGTCACATGTTCATCTAGAAATGAACAAGCAAGCATGGATCCAGCGAATAGGGTCGCACTTGCCAGTACTACTATCCAGTGCTCGTGTTTGAACTTGTTTGCCTCATCGATCCCGCTCTGGCCGCGTCTTTAGAGTGAAAGACAACTTTCGGGACGTAGATACGGCTGCATTTTCTGCTCTTCGAACATATTATCTCCCTTTTTGGAGAGCCGTTATGGATGCAAAGGGACGATCTCCCAAGAATAACTCTTCCTTTGTACAATATCATCGTCGCAGCCCGGCGCCAGCAATTCATTTCGATGGCCCATTTGTATTGTATCGCTGCTTGTGGTACCGGACCCTACTCTGTTCACTCTCGTGACGTGGGACATCGGCATCCTTATTTCATTATTTCTCTACCATGAATCAATCAAAACTTAACTTACAACTACTGGTACAAAAAGGGTGCATTTCTTCGCTTTTTAGTACTATCACCAAGCTATGTTCTAAACAAAAGCGCTGCACATGTTCTTGATTCAAAACTGTCCCTTACACTTGAGAGATTGAAGTGTTTCCACCTTCGGCATTGAGCAGTCCGATGGCATGTGCTTTGTTCGTAGCCCGCCAGCTATACTTCATGGATGCAAGCGACAGTGCGCTGGGGTTGCACTGTCCATTTCGCCATTGCCTGTCTTGTTCGCCCAAGACCGCTCTCAAGCATTTCCTTTTGTACGACATTGATTTCTTGATGAGCTCGGGGGAGAGGAGACGTTCTAGTCCGGTGAAATCGAAGTCGCCGAGGTCTCCAATCATGTCTTCAGGGCTCGAAGCGTTCATCAGCTGTTTGATTCTGTGAAGGTCATGGACGGCTTGAACGTTCTTGGATTGCATTGCCTTGTAGTCTCGACTGGAGTACCACAACTCCCTTGAATCTACACCATGGCGTTCGACGAAGTGGACATCGTTGTTTTCGGCGAATTGCACCCTTGATTGCCTGGCCTTGACGCGGCCGTGGATTGGAAAATCAACAATGAGGTCCGACATGGTTTGGTTTTGGCGTCTCTGGTCGTTTTGAATCGCTGTGGTTTGTCGGATTGGATTTTATGGCCACCACCCCATCGACATTCATCCCGAGATGTTCGGTACTCCTAGACATTTTGTGGCAGATCATCGCCTTGAGACAGGGAGCAGGACGGGGCGATGGAGCAAGAGAGGAGAATGGAGCGATGGAAAGAGATAATGTATGCAAGGCAGGCACACTACCTTCAATCCAGAGAAGAGATATTCCTGCTTTATGATCAGGTCACGATCAGGGTCCTTCATAGCGGGAGGTCTATGATGTGCACCCAGATAATGCAAGTTCAAGATCTGATCAAGGGGCTTCACTCGCGTGAGCCGACGCGCTATGTATCATATCACCTGCGGGCGGGGTGGTCTGCATGCGCGTCGCGTCGTTGGGTGCGCGCAGTCATCATTAACTAGAGGCAGCTGCCGCTGCTGCAGACACGGCGAAAATTCGATTCACTGACTACTCCTAACTAACTCTCACATATCGACGAGTAGCGCCAGG
>JALLPA010001685.1:0-10358 GCA_036939895.1 Thalassiosira exigua | reverse complement strand
ATTAATTAATGATACCGCCACCAATTTAGTTGTTACTTAGTAAAAATTAGCCCGTCCACTCTCCACCCAAGTTGACCCCTACCATGTCGCCCATGATGCTCCCCCCTCCAAGCCCCGATCCACATCGACGACCGGCATCCTTGGTGCCGCAAGGAAGCCAATGTTGCCGCTTTCGAGTGGGTTGGCACGGATTCGCTGCTGGGCAGCTCCACCACTGAGGTTGGTCAATTTGCTCCTTTGAGGCCTTATTTTGGATTTAGATGGCCCTCATGATACCGTTCAAAAGCTGAGAAGCAGACGAATTCAATGGCGCTGTTGGGGATTAATTTAATTTCAATTGGGGATACCCTTAGGGTGTCAAAGTTCGACAATGCTACCCAGCAGCGTACAGTTACAGTCGCCCAGACGTAACAATATGTAGAGGTCGTTGTTCGCATAGCTATGCCATGAACTAGAATAGATGTTTAACCAGGTCTCTTTTGATTGGTTAGTAATTTGCGCCAGGTTGAACCTGTCCAAGAGACAACTCATTTGTGTTGTGCTAAAGGAGCATCCACGGAGACCCATGGGATCTTATTTTCTCATTGAGTGGTCGCGCGCACACAAGGATTGCCCTGGAGGCATGCTTGACTGCGAGCCATTTCCTCTAACGCGTGTGAACTGCCATTACTGTTGAAACTTTGGGCTCCAGCTCCAATCAAGCAAGATACGAGAATGAATGCTCAATTACAAAAACCAAATGTGTACTGTATCTGATTGCCAAACTGAAAGGTGTCAAAATATTCAGAAGAAGTTATTTTTGCGTCGCCCATTTGCCACAGCAGGTCATGCACACATGATATATTAGGTAGTGGTGACGGTGACCTCTGCGAAATGGCTTAGTAAGATCAACCCAAAAAATATTATCTACTTCATGCGAAAAGATTTTCCTTCATTTTGGGCAATCTCGACTTCGTCCAAAGGGGATTCCCCCCTCCCCCCCTCCTCCCCACCATGTTTAGAGCAAGTTCATAAACACCAATTCCCAACTGAACACATCAATTGCCAGAATCAATGTGAAAAATCTGTATTTCAGTCTCTAGTGGTGTCCAGAAATCCCATGCTTCTCATGGTATTCCTCCAATGCCAACTTCTGCTCCTTCCTGGCCGCCTGAATCTTTGGCCCTAGTGATCACCAAGAGATGATGCATATTTAAGAATAGCGTTTGATTTTTGAAGCTTGTTTCTAGGCTGCCGGAAAACAATACGGACAAACAAACCAACGCACCTTTGCTGAAAACGTAGGTCGTGGTGTACATGATGACAGACGTTGCAATCATGATATGCCACAGCGGCTTGATACTGCAGAATTAGAGATACGAAATTGTGAAAATGTGCATGTCAGCAGGGGGGTGAAGAGTGAAAAGAAGGGGGGGGGGGGGGGGGGGGGGGGGGCGACAATCAGGGACGACAGGCCGCAGCGTGGGTAAAAAGATACCGCCAAATTTGAGGCCAGCATCCCCCCCCCCCTCCATCCTCAATACAGCGGGTTTCCTGAGTTTGAGGGTAATGGGACGAATAAAAATGCGGCCGGCTGTGGCCGTCGTCAAGTCTAACCGACGCCGACGCTGACAGCACTGACCGCCACCGACCATTGCTTGGGCGTGGCACGCATATTCGCCCGATCTCCTCCTCCGGCATCTCACCTTCCAGACCGGAAAAGCGGTCTGTAGTACTCCCCGGTGCTGTGCAGCATGGAGTTGAGCTTCGCCTGGATGGACGCCATGGTTGGATTGCTTGCTTTTTCCGCCGATATCGTCCGTCGATCGCGTCGTGGGATGGTGAAAACTCGCCGTTGAGTCTCTAGCCAAAAACGACGTACAGACCATAAAAGGTAGTCGAACGTACCTACGTACCTTACATACCTTAAGTAGGTACGTACCTATGAACCGTGGTTGCCGCGAGCCGCGAGAGTGAAATTTGAAAAATGAAACAAACGAGCCCGCTTTCACCCTCTGTCCAGAGGCACAAAGGTTGTACGATAGCTTGGGCATTCTCTTTGGTAGGCATCATGGCTTCCGAGAACGACGAACACGAGTCCCTGAGCACGGATCATCTGGTGAGTGCGAAGGGTGTCTTATTGCTGGTATGTAAGACACACACATTCTTCTTGCCATCGATCTCACCAAGCTCGAAAACATCAGCTCTCACCGACTCCAATTGGGTCTAAGCCGGCTTCCTACGAAGACGACTCCGAGGTGGAGAGCTACGAATCGTTCGATGGCACAGAAAGTCACAGTGCTGCAAGAACATGCGACAGTGCATACTCGGAGTTCGAGCCGAAGGGAACGGCAGATGGGACTCAACTACAGCAACAGCTCTACGAAGCGACGAAGAAACTCGTCGTCGAAGGAGAGAAAAACGTTTCTCTCGCACTAGAGCTCGAAAAATACAAGGACGAGTTGTCCATGCTGAAGAGGGAAAGCGAGTCGTTTCGGTCAGCTCTTCTGCGGGGAATAAATGGTGGCGTCGCGGATTCCAACAACTACACTCAAGTCGGCCTCGACGAGCTCCTGCGGCTACGCATCCAAGAGTCGGCGTCCCTTCAGCCCTCCTGCTCGGACGAAGCATCACCGCAGCCTCATCAATTTGAACTCGCGAGGAATGAGTCTTCTGTGGGCGTGATCCAGCAGCTCGAACACAAACTTGGCCTCGAGGCCCAACAGAATGCAGCGCTCGAGGCCAAATGCCTCTCTCTCAAGGAAGAACTCGAGGAGAGTGCTAAGCACGTAGATGGCATTGACAACCTGAGGCTGAAGGTATCACAGATGGTTCAGCGGCTTCGAACCGAGCGCGAGGTCAAATTTAAGGTCCAACGAGAGCTCTCAGTGGAGAAGGATAAGGTCGAAGCTCTGTCGGACCACATTGAAAAGCTGATGGTGCACCTCAAGCACGAGGCAATAGCCAAGGCGAGGTCACTGGTAGACCAGTCTCGGCTCCAGCGCGACATGGAGACCATGAGACTGCGTACTGTGGCCATGGGAAAGAAGAACGAGAGGAAAGATCAAGTGATAGCCGAACTGAGAGAGAGCGGCAAACTGCTTGAGGATCAACTGAGGCTGATGGACGAGAAATACATGGAGCTCAGGTCCAAGCTCGACTGGACCAGATCACAGACAGAACGTATAGTGAAGCGAAAGGAGGAGGAAGTGAGACAGCTGCGCTTGAAGTTCGACATGATTTCGGACAAACAGGTGAGTTAGATTAATGGCAAGTGTGCTCTCCTGCTAGTCGCTGCTTACTCTAACTTGAGGGCATCTGGACTCCACCCAGTTCCTTATTGATGACTCCGAGAGAGAAACTGTCATGCCAAAGAAACAGAAACCCAAGCCCAGGATGCGAAGCAGCGACATGGAGGGGCGGAAAAGTGTCATCGAGCTCCACAAAGCGCTTAATAAGACGCTCAGGAGGGACGGCGAAAGGTCTTCGCGATAGTTCTAAGTTGTTGGATGGAAGAGTGTAACAGCTATTGTTATGTCATGTGATATCCTCTAGGTACCTCTTTGAGTCTAACGCCTTGAAGCGAGTGCTCTGCCTCTGTATGACACAGCTTGCTCAGCCGCCAGGACCCTACCAAATTCCTTCGATGATACCCGAACTGGTGGGAAAACTATGTTTGATATGTCCTCCTTTTTGTAGTTGGAATAGTTCTCCAGCAGGTCTTCCCACGAGCTGATCAGTTTTGATGAAGGCAGCTCTTCTCCTTTCGAATCAGTTTTGGACACGGTAATTTCCTTGTGGCTGCCACTTTTTCTGGCTCGAGCAACAAGGGATGCGATTCGCTTTTGAAGACCTCCAGTTTGTGCGCCTAGAACTAGTATTGAGGAGTAAAATGCCGAGTCCACTGTCAAGTTTCTCCGGTCGAGAGAGTCCAGCACAAACAAAAGAAATTTGAACTCTCCATTCGAGGAATGAGGATTTGGGCCATTCCTCAACGCAGCCGATGAGAAGGGCATATCAGCTTGAAGGCTCAGGCCATCCATGATGGCGCGGAAGGTTGCCTTTGATGGTATGTACCCTGCTCCCAATAGACCAGACTAGGAAATCACAACAGAATTTGGAAGCAAGATCAGTTGCGCATCTCAAGCATATATCACAAAGCTATTTGATTCACACTGACCAGGGCTTCACGAGCAACATTGTACTCTCCAGAAGACAATGCCTCTTGTATCAGCTTATTGTATCCCACCATCACCTGTTTCCCTGTGAGTGTCTTCTGCCCGCTCCGCTGCTCGGCTATGAGCTCCATGGCATCGTCAAACCTCCCGGCTAGACACAGCGCTCCTAGCCCTGTTGCCACAGCGTGCCCATCTGGGCTCTTAATCTTGCTGAAAACGTCGGCTGCAGCGTCGTACTTCCGCCCAGCGATGCACGCCCCCATCAGTGCCGTCAGGGTTTTCTTGTTTGGACGTACCCCCACGCGGTTCATCCTCGCAACAAGATCTAGAGCCCGTTCGTGGTCTCCAAGGGCAGCTGCAGCCGAGATGGCAGTGGTGTAGAGTCTCACATCCTCCGTGAGCGCTGCAGTCCGGGTATCTGCACAGGCGCTCTCGAAGAGGGTCAGGCACGGGCCAGGCTTATTAGCGCGGAGGAGGCCTCGCATAAGAAGCCCATATGTCATGGAGTTGGGCGCGACCTGGCCAGTCGTCTCCATATCGGTCACGAGGTCCTTGGCCTCGTAGAGCCGTCCAGCGCCACAGAGGGACTCAATGACACTGTTGTAGCTGACGATGTCGGGGCGGAGGCCAGTCCACTTCATGTCGTCGAAGAGATCGAGGGCCCGGTCAATCTCCCCAGACCTGATGGAAGCCTTGATGAGGGTGGTGTAGGTCACTTCATCAGGGCGCAGGACGTTGGATCCTTTCAGCCTCCGGAAGATACCATGTGCGTCCTCGTACCGACCAGCGTTGGCAAAGGCGTCCATCATTGTGTTGTATGTCACAAGGGTCTTCGCCGGCTTGCCAAGAGGGGGATTCGTCAATGAGGGGTCTGGCATACTCTCAAATATCTCTACAGCTGCTTGCAAACTCTCCTTGGTCCCACGCTTAGCGGCGGCCGCCAGAGCAATGTTGTAGCAACGCGTATCTGGGATCATATTCAGCGGATCTCCTTTCCCTGACCAAGAGCGGGGCCTCTTACCCTTGATGAGGGGGTCTGCTTTGGGGTCTGCTTTGCCCTCCATAGCAGCCATGACGAGCAGCACAGACTCATAGTCCCCTCGAACCGCGTGAGCGTGTAGGAGCGCCGATATCGAGAAGACATTGAGTGCAGACATGTCGGCGCATAGCTTGCCCCCATGGACCCGCTCCACCTCCTTCTCAGACCCATCGCCTGCCAGGTCGAATACCTCCTCAAAGGTCTGAATGGCCTTCTCCGCATTGCCACATGTATTGTAAGCTTTCATGAGGAGGGTTAGGGTCCTGCCATCTAGCACAGCCCCAGCATCCACGACAGCCTCAATCACACGATCAGCAACGCGCACGTTCTTCGTGACTTCGTTCCTGGCGATGTATGTTCGGAGCAGGTCACGAGAGCGAGACAGCAGCATCTTTTGCGCAGCTGTCTGGGACGTAAGACTCTGAGCCTGACTTGTCGCTGTAGACGCCGAGGCTGACGCCACTGTCGCCAAGGATTTGCCCGCCTGGCGAAAGCCGATGACTGCATCAGAAGCTGATACAATTGGAGTTGGCACATCATCAACTCCAGTTGCTACTTCCTTTGCCAACTCACGGACCCTTTCAAAGGCAATCCTAACAGGCTGGCCTGGGAGGCGGCTCGTCACGGCTGACGTGAGTCCATCAGTGCTGGAGACATCCCACATCTGGCCTCCCACTGCAGACTCCACGGAGACGACGCGATCGCCAATTCTGAGGCTGTCACGGACTGCCGGGGCGGCCTTATCTGAGATTCCCACCACAGTAACGTAGCCATCGTCAGTGTCTTTTGTGAGGAGAAGGGTTGAACAAGAAGTTGTTCAGAAGGTGATGCTCAAGGAATCATGTAGAACTTCACAAGCCTTACCCTCTACATTGATCCCAATCGGCCTCGAGAGCGACATCTGGAATGCCTCCACTGCTACTCCATCTTCATTGATGAACTCAATGTCGTCCGCTGTTCTCTTGAACTCGAAGTCCATCGTTCCCGAAACCACCCTCCTGGACGAAACAGCCGAGCGCACGCCATCTAACGTGCTCTTAGGCCACATCCTCCCACCCACAGTGGCCGAAGTGGCCGTGAGGACGTCTCCTGCCCGAACACCTGATTGATACGCAAGCCCCCCCTGAGCCACAGATGAGACGACCACCCCGTCAAACGTCGTGGGGAGGGATTCCAGGGCAGAATTCTGGAGGATCTGGACTGCAATGGTATCATCGACACATTGTTCGCCATCGTTGCCTTCCTCTCCCTCCACACGACAGCCCTGCAGCTCATCTGCGAACGACTGGAACCTGAGCGTGTCCACGTCCAGCGCCAATTCCGACAATCGACGACCGGAATACACCTGCCGCAACGACATGCCCGCCGTGCTCGCCACGGCGATCTCTCGCCCCCGGGCCACCAGGGACGCCAAGCCCCATTCCCCTTCCTCCACCATCACGGGAGATGGGCGCTGCGGGGAGCTGACGATGGGCAACGAGACTTGAAACGTCGCCGCCCCCGCCCTCCTCTGCCCGAGGCTACGCGCTCGCATCCGCGCCGCGCGGCGCTCCTCCTTCTTGGCGAGGATGACGTCATCCTCGTCTTGTTCTTCTCGGCTCAGTTCGTCGAGTAGGCCGGCCGCGGCGCCTGCGGCGGCCGAGGGGAGGGAGGACAGGCCGTCCGCCAGGCCGGGCCCCACCCCTTCCTCGAACTCGTCGTAGGGTATGGCGGAATACCGGCGGCTGTCGCCGTGGGGGGTGAGGGCCCGCCTCGAGGTCGTTCTTCTGTTGTCGTGGAGCCGAGCGACGAAGGCGGCGTGCGAGGCCGCAGCCCCAACGGCGGACGACGACAGGAGCGCCAGAGCGGCGAAGGCGTACTTCACCATGGTCAGTCGCAGATTTGATTTATGTACAGGAGACGGCCGGGAGGTGAACTGGAGCGGAGGAGGCCGAGGCGGCCCTGCCCTGGGCTTGGGAGGGGGCGACGCGTATGTAACCGGCAACGGAGTCTGTCCAGGGTCTGTCCCTGGCGGATATGACGCAATCCTGTCGTTCCTGACGGCAATGCTGACGCGATATTGGATATTCATAGGGGGGAAGGCGACAGGAGGATGGAGCGAGTGCGCCTCCGCGAGAACTTTTACGACCAACGACGACGACGACGACGACGAGGCCCCGGCCGCCCGCCGACAACCATGACCGACCCCTTACTTCTATTCTCCCTCCGCCCTCCTCCGGCACCGCGTCGTGGGCTCACTGAGGTGGTCTTTTCAAAGGGCATTGAATATGGGGTTGTATGTAACCATCGTTTTATGCTTACAATCGGTTGCGTTTTGTCACTTTGGCCCAAAATTACTGAGCCCCAATGTAAAAGGAGTTATTGCTGCTGAGAGCTCGAAGATGAGGACAGCTGGAAGGTCTGGCCGACGCTCGCTGCGTCAGCATCTTGAATATGGGAAAACCGAGAAGATGAGCTGTGAAGATCAGGTCGTACGATACAAAGTTGCGGGAATGATTTTTGTCGTATTTCGAATTTTCGTCGGTACACCCCAGCAAACAAAATATTTTCAAAGGGCATGGCACATCATGGCAACCATGATTTCCGCCTGACAACCCCATCAACATCACCATCAGTCACCATCACTACCATGGCGGACAATGACGACGTAGCAGAAGCAAACGGCGGCGCGGCCGCCGAAGCAGCCGCCGAGGAGCCCGTCCACGACGACCATGGCGGGCACTCGCTCGCTTACTACCAGCAGAACCATCCGGAGGAGGAGGGGATGGACGCGGGCGCATCCGCCGCGTACGAGGCCTCCCCCTACGATGGCGATGGCGGCGTCCCACCCATACCGGTCATCCAGCACCACGGACTCCATCCCGCCGCGGAAGCCGCCGTGGCCGCCGAGCTCCCCGTCCTCGTCCACGACCCTCATCGCCACGATCCCCACGCTCATCGCGCCCACCCCCAAACAGACGACGACGTGACCGCCCAGGCCGCCCAGGCCATCGCGGCGTCGGCCTCGGCGTACAACGTCCCCCCCCCGGCGCCGGTGGCCGCGCACGATCATCACGGCGCCCATGCCGCCCACCCCCACGCGTACGCCGTCGCCGTCGATCGCACTGTTCACCACGGCCACGCCGCGTACGTGGAGCACGCTCATCCGAACGCCGGTCATGGCGATCACGCCGCCGCCGCGGCGGCCGCGCACGGCGCCACGGGCATTGAGTACATCGCGACGGCCGCGTCGCTGGCCGCTCCGGGCGAGGTGGCGGCCGCCGTCCCGGAGGGAGGCTACGCGACCGACGCGCGGGGGCACCCCGCCTACCCGCAGGACCATCCCCCCCGTCCGTATCCGCACCCGCACCAACACCATCCGCACGCGGCGGCGCATCCCGAACCTCCCGCCGGTCCCCGCAAGCGCATGGACGCCCTCCTCGCCGAGCAGCGCCGGGCGGCCCTCGACGTCGCCTCCGCCGAGGAGGCGCACCGCCGGGCGTCGGTCCGGCTCGCCGAGGCCCGAAGCCGCGGCGACGACGCCGACGCCCGCGTCCGGAGCGCGGCCGAGGAGCTCGCGGACGACTTGCTGGCCGAGGACACGCGGTGGAACGCCATGTATCGGAAGCTCGCGACGCATCGCGACGAGTGCGGGCATTGCAACGTCGCTCGTCCGCTCCGAGAGCGCGAGTCGGGGGCGAGGGGGGAACGCGGCGGTTCGGCCGACGGGCAGGGCGGCCCTCCGTCGCGGAAGAGGAAGTACAGCCGGCGGTCCTCCTCCTCGGACGACGGAGACTCCCGCCTCCGCTCCCTCGGGACGTGGGTCGGGCAGGTCCGGCTCGACGCCCGCCGCCCGCCCGGGCACCCCGAGCGCCTCGAGCCGTACAAGGTCGTGGCGCTGGATCGGCTGGGGTTCGAGTGGGAACCCCGCGAGAACTACTGGACGGACATGTACGAGCAGTTGCACCGATATCTGCAGGAGAGCGGGGGGAAGATGCCCCCGAGGTACGTCAAGAACATCAAGTTCCCGCTGGGGCAGTGGTGCGACACGCAGCTGGACAACTATCGGAAGTTCGCGGCGGGGAGGAAGGGGGCGTACATCACTCAAGAGAAGATCGACATGCTGAATGCGATTGGGTGAGTCGGCGTTGCAATAGTTGCCTGGGTGTGCACGCCAATGTCCACAAGCATCGCCTTCAATGGTCTCAATTCGCATATCTCGAATCAGCTTTGTGTGGGACAAGAGAGGCCAGATGTGGCAGGAGAATTACGAGCGCTTGAAGGAGTTCAAGAAGCAGTACGGTCACTGCAATGTGACGGCGTCCAACAACGGAGGGGACAAATCCTTTGGAACCTGGGTAAGTGCAGTAGAGCTCAGCCTTTTGTGCGCTGCCAAACTCTGGCGGAAGGAGCATTTGGCGAGCTGCCTCTTGAATCATATCGTCACAATCTTACCGTTCCTACTTCACCATCCGCCAACAAAGGTGACAAAGCAAAAGCGGAAGTACGCCACTTGGAGAAGGGGTGATACAAAGAGCAGGGATCTTAGTCTCACAGATGAGCAGGCAGCGCTAATGGACGAAATTGGTTTCGGCGAGAGCGTAGGCATTGATGGGAGGAGGATTCGTTCATCCGGCGGGATGGCACGCGCGGCAAATATCAATGTCGTCAACGCTGCCATTGACGCAAGGCTGGCTAATGCGTCTCCTATCAATGTCAGGCCAGAGGACTGTCCTCCAGACGACTACGTGGAAGAAAAAGGAGAGAATCCAGACCCAAGTAGTGACGCTGAGGAGGCCAAGATGGTCGAAGGAGACAGTCGCGGCGAGGGCAATATGGACCCATCGGTGGGCTGGGGCGATTCTGCCAATGCCGTTTCTCTTCTGGTAGATGCCATTATGAACAAGGAAAACAACGCCGCTGCTCCGGAGACAGTAGACGAGACGGACCCTCCCCCCAACGTCCACATCATCTAGCATTCGACCAAAAACCGTCAGCAACCGCTTACCAAGAAAAAAGTAAGGACAACTTTAATAAGTTGGTGCGAGAGTGTATTGGTCAGGACATTTTATCAATAGAGCATGTGAGAATGTTTTTAAGACGGGCCTGGGAGTATGCAGTCGGGAAGTTTTTTCCTAGCTGGAACATGCACTACGTAAGATGGACACTTCGTCCTGGGGTAA
>JALLPA010001683.1:0-14150 GCA_036939895.1 Thalassiosira exigua | reverse complement strand
TTATTAGGGTTCTGATGACTGCTGGAAGAAGGGGATTGAGAGAGGAAAATGACAGCTTTGTTCCGTTGTTCTTTCTATGAAAAGAGACGTCTTGTTCCCAATACAACCGATACCGATACCTTTCTATCATCCGTGGGGAGTAAAAACCACACACTCAGGGCTCTTAATTATCTTCAAAGTTGCAATGTATTTCCTAGGGCAGACACAGAGTGTCATTTTGATGAACTTTTGTCAGGGCCTAAATAATTTTGCCCAGATATGGTATTAAAACCCTCAAATTGCAATGGGAGCACACACTGATACTCCAACTGATGCATCTGTCAATTCAGTGCTTTGGAGCACGAGAGGTGGTTGGAAACTGATGCTACACGACTTCATCGCTTCAAACTGCCTCATCTGAAAATGTTATGAGGTCTTGGGCCTTTTACTTTTTCATGCTGTTTGCAAAAAATAGTTTATCCCCAATAAATTTGCTAGTGTGTTATGATTACAAAGAAGTGTAAAAAAATCCAGAAACAGAATGGCCCTGCTGATCAAGAGTGTGTATGGACGACAGGCTCTTGCAGCGTCGCCGAGATCATCCCACGAAGGGACAAAACCCTGGTAATTTCCTAGTTTGGATACAAAATCCTGTTTTAACACTCTAAATAATATTTCTGGTATTAGGGCTGCCTCCCATATCATTTTTCGTATCTAAACAAGCACAAGTGAAGCGGTGTATGGTAAGTAGGTACCTACCATAGCAGTGTGTTGTGTTGCGGAGCTGATTATTGATAAGACAGGTACTTACATGTGCAAACCCGTCTAGCTTTGAGATACATCTCAAGAAAAAAACTCCGGAAGATTTGTATGAGTTCCTTCATAGATGTATGTAGAGAGAAAGAGTTTTGTGCACAATCACTTATCGTACCTGCATACAATACCTACATATCGTCCAAGACCTACTTAACAAGCTCATGCGTGTGATGTGGCCAGGGATATGTACCACATAATATTATTTCGGAGGTTCGGGAATGTGGAGTGTCTGAAGTGACTTCTGCCATATTCCTCATAAGATATATTATATAGGTATCTTGTAGCTACATGTTGAGTTTGATAATACAATATGTTCAAGTCTTACGTCATATTGAACCGAAAATTTTATGAAGTCTTGGGCCTTCTCCCCCTTCGCGCAAAGAGGGGAGAGAGAAACTGTGGTCTTGGGCCTTCTCCCCCTTCGCGCAAAGAGGGGAGAGAGAAACTGTGGACCTGAGAGTTGAGCGAGGGCAAGCACAGAGACACAGGCACATGCACACAGACTCACACAGGCACATGCTGACATAGAAACACACCATCGCCATGGTGAAGCACAGTATGTCGTCCAGCAAGAAGCGGCGACAAAAATACCACTGCAATGATGACAAAATGAAAAACGCAGTAAAGCTATGGGAAAAAATAAATGCATCTTTGGAATTAAGGCAATTAGATATGGAATTTTGGGGGGATTGTTTCACGAGGGATAAGCTGTCAAGAACAAAATTTGCAAAGCGCATGGGAGTAAATGCAAACTCATTTCAGCGCTATGGACATAATGATCTGAGCAAGAGACTTCATATTGGTTTGCGTGCGGCTGGTCGGCCAAAGAATGGCAATGCTGCTTCGCAACAAAAAAACTGCTGCAAAACAACCAGGCGCTCAAAAGGAGGAACATGAAACAACAAAAGGTCCTGGGAATTCTCAGCCACAGAAAGAAGAAGAATACAATGAAGTTAATATGGTGAGGGATTACTACGATTGGCTTAGAAACCCTCGCGAGCCATCGGCACTCCAAGTCGTACAAAATCAGTGGGAAAAACAACAGAATGAGCGCCAGAAAAAATATTATTTTCGCAAGGTGCCAAGAGATTGCGACTTCATTGACCCGGAAGAGATGTGCCCTCACAAAAAGCTCAAATTATACAGCTCCTGGGATCAAATGCTTCCCGAAATNCATTCAGAAATATGACCATCTGCTTCAATTGAAGGGGTTTGGCCAATCGGGCTTACTCACCAAACTACGCGAATGCAATGATCGCGTCCAGCGGGGGGAGAGACATCCCGAATACCGAGGTATCAATTTGATCCTATCTGATTTGCAACAAAAAATCCACGTTGGCCAGGTAAGGTTGGAGAGCATATATGAAGAGCAGGAACAGAAAATTGCAGTGGATGGTGCAGTATTGGACGAGATCCGACAGGATAACCGGGAAGCAGAAATGAAGCTTTCTCTTGAAGAGAAGAAGCTCATGAATGATGCCATGAACGATGAAAGTGATTGGAGCAATTAGATGAAGTCAAAATGCATATTGTACGAATTTTCAATGCCATGGTATTGGCATCTGAGTAGAAGAAAAATGTTAGAGATGTGAATATCTTTAACTGAGGTAAAAAAACAATCCAATATATCACTCACCAAGTAAACAAAAAATGAGCTATCCATTCCAATGCCTAACTCCCATGTCCCATGATATTGGCATCTGAGTTAGGCATAAAATGTTAGAGACAAAAAATCTTTGAATGGGGACAGAATAATAATGATGCCACAAGAATTTGACTCACTCTGCTAACAAGCATGAACCCGCATATGTTGATTGTCAACTGATCCCACGAATGCATGTCGAGACTGTAGGAGACCAAACTCTACCAGTGCCCTGAGCCCCACTAAGGTTGACTGACTTGCTGTAGTCTCTCCACCCATAGCTTCTTCTATGCAGGCCGGCTCTGATTGTCCCATGTCTGTCATAGCATTCGATTCTCCACAGTTCCACCTCCCGTCCTATCCACACTGGTTCTCGCAACATCATATCTACTCCTAATATCATCAGACGGTATCGTATTTCAAACACCAGGGAGAGAGGAGGCTCTGGATGGGAAGAAGGGGGCGCGGAGGATAATAATAATGATACGTTGGTGCATCATGAAGGGTAGAGAAGCGAGTGCTTGCTTGCTACGGAACGGGCGATGTGAAGGTTGCGGCGGAAGAATAAAAATGAGGACGACAGAGCCCCAGGAATGGATCGAAGTGGGTGCTGACATTGAATGAAAAAGCAAGGGAAATTGTTCGGCACTGTGCTTTGCTCATCGCTCTGCATGTGTGGCTCTTGAGTTTGATCGCTGATGGCACAATGGCACGAAGTCTGTGAGAAAAGACTTGATGCCAATAGGATAAGACTTGATGCCACTTAGAAGGAATCCCACAAAAATTGTCTGTGCCCTGTAGGTTTATGTAGAATGTAACAATTCCTGTCGCGAAAACAGAAAAGAGAAATGGTAGTGATATTTCGTGTCAGTACTATTTTAGATAAAAAATATATTTCACTTATGCGAAGATAACTACCACATCCCTACGCCACGAGCTATTTGACGTGGTAAATGCGCCATTGAACGTCTATCTTTCCGAAAGGTCACATGACCTTTCCGACGCTTCTTTTTACTTAAGCCCCCTCATCTCGATTTTTCGATGCACATGGTCAATTGGCGAGTGGGGCGGAAGTGGCGTCAAAATTTTGAGCGAGATGCGTTCTTCGGAGCGACTCCGACCCTGAAACCCCGCGGATTTCCCTCCGATCCGCTTTTTGTCGGAAGCAAAAGATATCGAGCGCAAAACCCTGACGAAGAGAGCCGACCGCCGACCCGCCGACCTGTTTATTATCCGGTTTATTCGATGATCATGAGAATGAGAAGAGATGACGCCCTGACGATGGTCGCGTCGGCGGCGGAATCGTCGTTCCGCCTCCGCCGCCTCCTCCGCGCCCTTCCGCTCGGACCACCCCTCTCTCCACCGCTCCCGCCGCGGCTCGTCGTCGCCGCCGCCGTTCGCGAAGGCTCGTGCGGTCAAGCGGCGGCCTCCGATCCGAAGACGCGCGAAGCGGTTCGAGATCTTCGATCTGCCCTTTTCGGGGTCATGCCGACCGACCGTCCGACCTCGCCATTGGAACGCTCCGCCGAAGCGAGGACGGCGGCGCACGCACCTACAAAACCTCCCCCCCCCTTCGGCATTCTCTCCTTGCGACGTCGCGGCGACCTCGACGATGACGCGCCCGATCGACGCAGCACGACAAACGCGTCCGAAGTCGCAGCTCCCCCACCTTTCCTCCCCGTCCTTGGTGCACGAACGCGACGACGACGACGCAGCGTGACGAGTCGGCGGCGGGGATGGGGCGAAGGCGGACGATCGCGATCCGATCGGAACCGGACGCGGCGAGGGCGAAGGAGATGAGGCGTCGGCGCCGGGTGCCGCGCCAATGCCCAATGCCACAAATCGACACGAAAGGACGACACAACGCGGAAACTCGCGTGCCCTCCCTCCGAAATGGCCCAAAACTGAAAGTCCTCCAATTCCCGAACGAATTAGCGGGGCGCCGCTCCATACTCCCGCGAGTCCATCCCGACAATCGGAATCTTCGTCGGCGCGGCGGTTCCGGAGCAATCCTACTTCGCGCGGCGCTTCCGGGAAGGGGGAGTTACTTCCGACTTCGCGTGAGACGAAGGAGGATCGTCGTCGTCGGCAGCGGCCGCGTCGAGGGCGGCGTGGGCCCCGGTCCCCCCGGCCCCGGCGTCCGCTCCGGCGAACCGCCGCCGCCGTCGNTTCTAGAAGTAAATCTAGTTGTAAAAGTAATTCGAGAAGTAGCTCTAGAAGTAATTTGAGAAGTAGCTCTAGAACTTAATTTCTAGAACTCGCGCTAGAACTCAAGAAATATGAATGAGATAGAACTGAATCTGAATTAGAAAGCACAAGAGGGCTAGTACTGAGTTATTCTATGAATAATCCCCTCGGTGAGAGCTTTCAAACGGTCGTCTTGGCGCCCTTTGAAACCTACTCGGTGAATACTTTGAGGTACCTGCAGGGGAAAGCCAAATATGACTTTTGGACAGCAATACTCATCGTCCTCGTGGGAGGTGCTCTCGAGCGTGGTGGTGTCTCCCTCCTCCCCACTCGACCTGCGTTCACCAAGTCCTTGGAAAATTTCCAATCTCCGCCGAATCAGCCTCCCCCACGGCGGAAAAAGGGTGATCCGAAGCGCGTCACCACCGTTGATGGAGTACGTGGTCCGGCAGAAGATGAAGCAGCTGGGATGGCCGGGAACAAAGCAGTCGGTGGCTCGACGGGCGGGTGCGGTGTGTTGAGACTCTGGGACCGCGATCGACCTAGCGTCGCGGCGACGGCGCCCCCGGCTAAGATAGAGCCATCAGTCAAGCGGTCTCGATGTGGCCTAACCGATTTGCCCATCGGCTGACCGAAAACGGCGAGTGATGGGGCGGGGGAGGACGAGAAGGGGCCCTAGGAGCGAAATATTGCCATTGTGAGGAGGATTTTGAAACGGAGGTGTGATTTTTTTTCGTCCGCCGCCAACCGCCGCCGCCCACTCCTCTAGGACTGACGCAGGGTGGCTTCAGCCACTCCTTCGATCAGACTCACTCGTACCTGTGCAAGCCTCCAAAACATTTCACAAATCGCTTCTCGCGTATTCGCCAGTGATCTTACTTTAAATTATTTTCATACGTAGGAATTCGTATTAAAATACGACCGGACGAAATACAAGCTTCGTGAATCCAGTATTTTTACACAAATTGTGGTAAAGAGCGAGTATTAATAGGTATTAATCCACTGATGAAGAACCGCGCGGGCACCGTCAGGTGGCCGTGCTCCTCCTTGAACGCGCACAACTTGCCCATCCGCTTCTCGAAGACCTTGGCTCCGCGATTCAGCCTCGCCGATTCGTGCCAGGGAAACCCGATCGCGTCCAAGAATGCGACGCGCTCCTCGGTCAACTTCAGTCCCCTCCCGGGATGCCTCCGCGCGAACCGCACGTTCTTGCAGAATTCGAACAGGGACGGGTCGTACTTCCGCTTGAAGTCGGTCTCCGACATCTCGTACCGACGCTTCAACGCTTTCACTTGCTCGTGGAACGTCACATATTTCGTCGTCCACGGAAACCCCAGCGCGTCCAAGGCGGCCACGCGGTCCTCGTCGAGCTTGACCCTCTTGCTCGGCTTGTTCCGCGCGCACCTCATCTTGGCGCACCAGACAAACAGGCTTTTGTTTTTCGCCTTCTCCACATTCAGGTGGCTGTGAGCCTCTCGGTACCGCTTCAACTCCTCGAGCCATTCCCCGAACGGATCTTTCTTGGGTCTGTCAGGATCACCCCACTTGAACCCAATCTCGTCCTGGCGAGCGACGCGCTCTTCGTTCATGGTGGTGAAGCCTTTCCCAGGATGGTTCCGCGCGTGGATGAGGTTGTTGCAGAAGTCGTGAAGGCTTTGGTGGTCCTTTCGGACAATCTTGGACACGTCGAGGTGACCATGCGCCTCTTGGTATTCCTTCAAGTCCTCGAGGCGCTCGGCGAACGTCCAGAACCACGGCTTCTCGGACCAATCAAAGCCGAGCTCGTCCAGCGCCGCGACGTGATCCTCCGTCAGCTTGACGGCACAGTCCTCTCCGGCGCCGACCTTGGCTTTCCTAACTTGGGCGAAACATTTCTGCAGGCCCACGCCGCCGTTTGTCTGCGTGACATCCAAGTGGCCGTGTTCCTCCTTGAACTTGCGCAATCGATCCAACCGTTTGGGAAACGACTTGGCAAACGGATCCGGAGGGGGGGGCTTGACGTTGTTCTCCCACGCGAATCCCAGGTCGTCCAACAATTGGATCCGGTCTCACGTCAAGCGTCAAGGCGAGCCGCGACTTCTCCGGATTCTTCCGCGCCCATCAGAGGTTGCTCACGAACGGCTTTGTTCTCGCGGCCCTTGATGTGCATGCACCCGCGTCGCTCCTTGCACGCCCGCAATTTCTCCAGCTTGTCGAAGAACTCCAGTTCCCTCCTCTGGCTCTGTTCGGCGTCCTAGTCGAACTCCAGCGCGTCCAATGCCGCGATCCGATCGGGGGTCAACTTCAGCCAGAGCTTTTCTGGATTTCGGCGCGCCTGGCGGACCTTGGCGCAGAACGTCGTCAATTCGGAATTTTACGCGTGCGTGACGTCGAGGTTGCTGTGATTGCACTTGTAGGCGCTCAATTCCGAGACCTTGTTGACGAACGACTTTGTCTTTTGCTGGGGTCCATTTGGCTCCGCCTTTGCCGTCCCCGCCTTCGCGCCGACCTCTTCCTTCTTCTTGGCCGAGCCCTTGGCCGTGGCGATGGGGAGGCAGAGTTCCTCCGCCACGATTGTGATCTTGCCGATGAAGTTCCGCAGCTCCGCCTCGATGTGGCCGTCAGGGAAGTGGTGCTCGGCCGTGACGGCGAATTTCGTGCGAAGGTTTTTCGGGTTGGCGACCGACTTCGACGGTGAGAGGGTCACGCGGGCCCCTCGAACGTGAGGCTGAATTCGGCCATGGTTTTCAATGGCTCGCCGGGAGCCGAGGGTGACGGGAAGGAGCAAAGTTGGAGGTAGCGAGGTGCGCGGTCAGGCGGTCGTCGTGGTCGTTGATTGATGTCATGATCGGGGGTCGGGGCTGAGAGGACAGACTCGGCCGCTGGGAAGTTAGAGAATGTTCATGATTACTATGATTTTGTAATGGATTCATACGCTCCCCCACAATTAAATTCGGCACGCCAGCAGAAAGAGCAGTACCTGGATGGCAAGAAGAGATCGGAATGTCAGCGTGTTATGCCCCAGATTCGGGATTTCTTTGATTCAAAAGGGAAAACGACTCACAGGGATAAACAAAAAGTCAATGCCTATTGGAACAACTGGCTGCCAGAGCACTGTCGGCTGATGAAGGCAAGTGATGCATTTCTTGACGAAGAGCAGGAGCTGATGAGACGTTGCCGGAACACGTTCGGAGCCTCCGAAGTATGCTATTTTGGCCCAGGACCCTTTGATAAGGAAGATGGGGAGGAGACTAAGAACCGCAGGAAGTGGTTGAACCAAGCCATCAAAAGGTTCCAGCTTGTCCAAGTCCGGCAATCTCTTTCAGTGCAGTATGCCACCGGCGATGAACGTAAACTTTTGGTGACACTTGAACACTTCATCAGGAAGTATGACGAGCATCTGGAGGCCGGGGGATTCGGATGTTCTGGTCTCCTCTCAAGGCTGCGGGAATGCAATGACCGAGTCCAGCGGGGGAAGAAACTCCATCGGTACGAAGAGATCAACGCATCTATTTCCGAAGAAGAAAGCAACATGTTGCTCACACAACAACAGATGGACATCAAAGAAGCACTTGAAGAGGTAGAAGATCTGCTTTCTGAGGTATAAAGATGAAGGGGGTGATGCATTGAATAATTAGTCTTAGTGAATATGTACAGGGTTCAAAATAACACAGATGCAATTGTTTTCTCACAGCAATTTATTACGAAGCCTCCCCCCTTCCTCCCCATCTATCCCCAGCGGCCCCTGCATCATATGCAATAGATAATGAAACTGCACTTGTATCGTTCACATCCTTTCACAGGATCAGAAGAGACACCATCAATAAGGTCAACAATGATATTATGACGAGAATGCTGGCACGGATGATATTGGGGCGGTTGCGGCTCTTGGAGAATTACATTACGAAGAGGGTAGGAGCCCACAGACAGGTCCACAGGGATTAGAAGAGACGCCATCAATGAGGTTAATAATGAGTGGAAGATAAGGATATTTCGACGGCACAGATATTACGGCGACATGGATGACATGGATGATAGATGGGGCGGTTGCGCTCTTGGAAAATTATGACGAGGGTCGGAGCCCTGAGTTGTGCGATGAAAGGCTGAGAGTGGGGTTTGATAATGTTGATGTGCACACAGAAAATAAACAACACAGGAGGAGTGCGTGCATCGCGTGCTTGCTTCGCCAACTTCACTCCGACCATGGGCGAGGATGCGAACTTGATGCCGAGAGGGGGTCAATCCCACAAAACTGACGCTATTCCATAATTTTACGTACTTATGTACCGATTCCAAACGAGAAACTGAAACGAGAAACAAAAACATCATGCCTAACTATTGCTAAAATAGATCTCACTGTTATGTAATAATATGTGGAAACCTCAAGGAGCACTTCTCTACGAGCTATGTGGTATGATAAATCGATCATTAGAAGTAATGAGAAGCCTAACTTTCTGTATTTTCGTTTTACTTAAGCCCCCCCTCTTGAAACTGCGATCCACATGAATGATTGGCGAGTGATTCGAAGATGGCATCAAAACATTGAGCGAGAGCTCTCAGATGTGCCCTCTCCGAGCAAATCCGCTATCGAAACCCCAAGGACTTCCCGCCGGCATCATTCCGACCAAATGATCAAAAGATGAGCCGATCCGAAGACCCGCGATTCGTACGCGATAGCCCGCGATCATCATTCTTCCTTCATCTCGCGAGGGTCGCGACCACGACCGCAACCATGACCATGACGGCGGCGGAAAGAACCGACGGTCCGCCCCGTCGCGATCGTCCTCCGCTCCGCCCCTGGCCGCCTCCTTCGCCGCCCCCCTTTCCAAACGACGGCGTCCGATCCCAAGACGCGCGGCGATATCCTTGCGCGGGCGGTTCGAACCTCCCTCGCAGTTCCGCCGACCTACCGATCGTGCGGACGAGGGACGGAACGCCCGTCTGACGCGACAACGATGGCGCGCCCCTTCCCCCCCCCCGATCGCTCTCGCCCCCCCCCCCTGTCCCTCTCTGCTTCCGCCCGCTTCGGCATCCTTCGCTCGCGGAACGGCGACGACGCAACGCGTTCGAAGTCGCGTTTCTCCTCCCCTCCTCTCGCGCGCGCGAACGCGACAACGTCAAGACGCCCGCGCGGCAAGATGGCCGCGGCGGGGCGGCGATCCGGATCCAATCGATCGCGGCGCGGTGAGGGGGGAGGACGAAGGCGGACGCCGGTGCCGCGCCAATGCCGCGCCGATGCGAAAAGGACGATCGCACGCTGCGACTCCTGTCTCGACGCTCCTTACCAATCACTGCGCGTCGCCGACAAGCACAGCGCAGCTCTTTATGGCGGCCTGACGCTGAACGAAGGGAGGGCGAGGGGCGGGCGGGCGGTCTAGAGCTTTGGTCTAGAGGGGCCTGGGATGCGGGACCGCGGCGGGGCCATCCAGAATCCAGAGGAGATGAGTGCTTCGAAGAGGTTCGAAGCGGACCTCCTACACCCCTGTAAAGTATTTTTTATATATTATCAATTTTTTTTATATAAATATTAATGTTTACCCAAACAGATATCAAGAATAAAAGAGCTATGATATTTAATATTATAATTTTAATGATAAGTCGATTTCATCGAAAAATAGGCTATGCGACATCTGCGTCAGACGGCAACAAAGCCAAAAGGGAGCCGAGCCGACGAACGCACTAGCTAGCTAGCGAGCGGGCGAGCGATGCGCCCCCTCGCCGTGCTCCTGGCGGCCTGCGCGGCGGATCCGTTGGTGGCGTCGGTGGCGTCGGTGGCGTCGAGGGCGTCGAGGGCGGCGTGGGCCCCGGTCCCCCCGGCCCCGGCGTCCGCTCCGGCGAACCGCCGCCGCCGTCGTCGTCGCCGTCGCCCTCCGCTGTTGTCGTCGCCCCTCCCCGCCGCGGAGTCCCCCTCCTACGAGACGTGGGGCGACGGGAACTTGCTGCCGGAGACGTTCGCGGAACTGTACGCTCCCGAGGGAGGAGCGGGCGGAGGCGGGGACGAGGAGCGCTCGGCGACGGCGACGGCGACGGCGAAGCCCCGCCTGCCCCGGTGGCTGATCGATCGGGCCGCTCGGCTCGGCTTCGTCCATCCCACGCTGCTCCAGCGCCGGGCGTTGGACGTGCTGCTCCCCCGAGGCGGGGTGGGGGACGAGAGAGGGGAGGGAGGGGAGGAGGAAGAGGAGGAGCAGGACCTCCCAGATGTTATTTTGCACGCGCAGACGGGATCGGGGAAGACGTTGGCCTATTTGCTCCCGCTCTTGGGCGAAATCGACGCGAGCCGATCGGCGGTCCAGGGCCTGATCGTGGTGCCCACGCGGGAGCTGGGATTGCAGGTGGTGCGGGTGGCGAGGAGGCTGGGCGCGGGGGCCGTCGCGGTGTGCTCGGACGACGACGTTGGGCAATCCATCGACGGTGAAATTGACGAAGACGACGACGAGGACGACGACGACAGCAACAACGACAGCAACAACGACAACAATGTTGGCCGCCGAAAGATCATGATCATGCCCATCCTGCAGGGATCGGTCAACGCCCGCCAGCGCTCCTGGGCCTGGGCCGAACCTCCCCACGTCGTGGTCGGCACCCCCGGCGAGCTGTCCAAGATGGTGGGCCGGGGAGGCGTGCGGATCAACTCGGTCCGGTCGGTCGTGGTCGACGAGGTCGACGCCTGCCTCGGAAAAGGCGGCGTCGACGGAGCCACCGGAAACACTGGAAGCGGGACGCTGCACGAGCTCCTCTCGCGGCACTTGAGCGCGACGTACCAAGAGGTGGACAAGGTCGCCGCGAGCGTCGAGGGGAGCGACGGGCGGGTGTACAGGATGTCCGTCGCGGCCGACGACGGGGAGCGCGCCGCGGGGGGCCCGCAGCAGTCGCGTCCCAAGCGACGGAGGACGATCTTCGCGTCCGCGACGATCCCCCAGCACAACCACTTCGTGCGGCAGTGCGTCCGGAACGGGTGGACGTCGCGGGAGCCGGTGCGGGTGAACGTCAGCCCCGGGGAGGCGGTGCCCCCGACGCTGAGCCACTCGTACGTCGTGTGTCGGGACAAGTCGACGAAGGTGGCGGGGCTGAGGAGGTGGATGCGGAGGGAGCTGGGCGACTCCTCCTCCTCGGCATCCTCCCGGGGCGGAGGCGGCGCCAAGGTGCTCGTCTTCTGCGATCCCCGACGGCCGCTGGAGGCGCTGGCGGAGGTCGTCGCGCGGGATTGGAACGGGATCGTTCGACGGGAGGGACGCACGGCAGAGGAGGACGAACAGGGACACGACGCCGTGGTGTCGGTGCTGAGGATCGAGGACTCCCTCGGCGCGCGGGCCGCGGCGATGGAGGGATTCCGGGGTCCGGACGCTGGCGCGTCGGCGAACGGCGAACGCGACGGCAAGCTGCGCGTGATGCTGTCGACGGACCTGGCCGCGCGCGGACTCGACGTGCCGAACGTGTCCCACGTCGTCAACTTCGACCTACCCAACGACAACGAGGGGGACGCCTACGTGCACCGGGGGGGACGGGCCGGGCGGCTGGGCGCCCGGGGGAAGGTGGTGTCGCTGATCACCGCGGACCAGGAGTTCGTGCTGGATCGGCTCGCGAACAAGCTCTCGCTGGACCTGAAGTGCGTGGCGAGGCAGGGGGACGAGAGGAAGCGGAGACGTAGGACTAAGAAGGAAGTAACGTGAAGTTGCTTTTCTATTGGACCTTTTCGCTCGCTAGCTTTCCCTCTGGCCACGATGCTGGGTGGGGCACCTTTGGCTTGCATCGACATCCATCATGCATCCTCCCAATGAAAAGGTCATTTCCAAATAGTTTGGTGTGAGTACCAGACAAATCCTTTGATAATTTGTCAAGATGCAAAGCAGACTGCTGAATGCTGGATGCCGAAAGTTAGTTTGTCTGTTTGCCATCTGCCCCAAGGATAGAGTGTTTATGCACTTGGGAATAGTTTATCTTGCCGACAAAAGCAACCTCATTCGATTCTCTGACTGAAATCATATTTTGATTGGATAAATCTATGGTAGTGGTTTGGCCTGGTGTGACCCACCCTGGCCAAGAATGTGGCAATGTCATCATTGGGTCGGCGAAATAGGTAAAATGGCCCCATAATCTGAATTAAACTGGCAAAAATGTTGACACAAGAATAGATCAATCAGCACCAACTTACCATACTTCAATCTTTGACCTGCTAGAAAGAGAACTTAATTTAGCCCAGAGCAGACCAACCCATACCTGACTTTTTTTAATCATTGTCATGAGAGACAATAAGCAAAAGTTCTCAACTAAAATGCATCAGGGGAAAGAGGGGTGGGATACTACGTAAAAAACTCTAAAAACGGCGGGATCAACCCGGACAATATGTCACCAACCACCACTCATTAGGTTTTCAAACCACGGCATAGCTAGCAAATTTGGCCGACCTCCCTTTCGCGTTCTCAACGTCCACCAGCACGGTTTGTTTTGGAGAGTTCACAATGCCGTTGTCTACTAAAATGGCACGTGGGTCATTGCCTGTTTGACCAATGGGGCCGGTGTTGCTGCGCCGGGGACCTTGCGACATCTCATGAACACATGAAATCAAACAACTGTAAACGGTGCGAGGACAGCACCAAATATGACATCCGGCAGCTCTCCCGTGCATAGTTCTTTTATGAAGATTTGCATGTCACCCTCAATATTTTCCGATGAAGCATATGTGGTCGAAAAAATTGCCAAACTATCCATCCCTCTCAAAACAGGAAGAAGCTAGTTGTCACGGCTGACTGGTTATCTCCATTTTGGGTTTTGGTTTGAGGTCATCTGGATGTGCAACTCGTCCAAGTGTCCCACCCTTCATTCCCTATTTTCGTTAGTAAGAGTGAAATAACTTCCTGTTCAACTATTGATGCAGTGCTAGAAACTTCTTTATCGCCAAACGAGACCAATTCAACCATATTGAATTCTACTAACATTGTTCCTCATCTTAAAAGATTTCACAGTTTCTGTATTAGATAAGGTGCTTATTTTTCTTCTCCTATTCATTTTGGAACGTTCGGATACACACATTGTTCACGGAAACTTCAGTGTCAGGATACATAATATGAACTATTGTTTGCCCAGGCACCATCACTACAATCTTAACCACGAAAACACAGAATAGACCCATAACATTGGATACGTCTGCCATGATTAGGCATCGAGTGGTCATTTGACTGCTGACAACCTTTACTTGTTCAATACTGCATGATGGCAGATGAAAGATAAAGGATAATGACCTGGTCGATTCAAGTCCTATTGTGGGATGTCAAAATGTGACTTTTGCATACATCCTCATTGAAACTCACCTCCAATATCTTGCCTGTTTGAAATTATAAAGGGAATTATCTATCAGACCTGAGGGGGAAGTTATGGACCATCAAAACTATACAAGTAGGAAGAGGCGGGATGGGACTCATGTCTGAGGGAGGGATGAGAAGGGGATGTAATGTGGCTATTCAGGGAGCGAAGACTCTGATTCCCAAGTGTAAGTACTAAAGAGCAACAAGAGTTGGTAGATCGTAGGAGTTAAATAGTGAGCTTAACC
>JALLPA010001682.1:0-10817 GCA_036939895.1 Thalassiosira exigua | reverse complement strand
ATGGTCACCTCGATCATGAAGACGACATCTCCGAACCTCCTCGCGGCAGAATACTTCCTATAATGGTCAAAGCGGGCATGCATACCTTCGGATGATTGTCGGTATGGTCAACGGAATGCAACGATATGTGAGTTTGAAAATCATCAATTTTGACCAAATTTCTGTCCAAAACTCGGCCCAGAGTACGGCTAGGCGGATGGAGCGGATCACAGATCACGCGCTCAACTCAGCCTGCACCACACACAGCCAGGAGTCTAAAAAACACAGAACATCTCTTCTCCATCCTCCGCTGCCTTCCTCCTCTGGTGCTGACCCCATGACCGGGATGCCCTTTTCATCGCTATAATGCAACTGGTGCAATACCGTTGCTGCTCTCCACGCGTCCGGCGACGTCGCGGCTTCTCCCTTTGCGGCCTCCAGATTGTTCTAAGCTGCCAGTCCAGAGGGAGACTCACGGGTGCAATGCGCTGTCAATCATGCCACGCCGCCGACCATTGGTCGACCACCACCGTTGCCGCGCCTCTGACTCTCCGTCGTTGACTAGGCAGAAAATGTATTGGACGACGCAGAAGATGCAGTGGACGACGTGCGAGGCGGTTCTTTCCCTGCCGTCGACGTGGTCGCATTTGAAGAGCCGGTCTCCAAGGTTTGCACAGCTGGACGCGTAGAGATTTCATCACTGCCCCTTTGACGACGTCGGATTCGTTTGACGTCGTCATCATCTGTGTCGGCTCCCGACATCATTTGAGGCCCAAGCACACAACCTCGATCTTTGACCACATTTGGCCGCAGCCATCGCTGACGACGGCGCCGCGGACTCTGCATCCTACGCAAGACAACATCAAATCGCCGGACGCCAACAATTGGGCCAACAATGACGAACGGTCTCCAGAGGGGGGGTTGCTGTGGTCTGCTTGTTCACGTTTGCCGCTGCCGAAAACAGAAACGGAACTAGTACTGAAGGGCATACTGGTTGTGAGATTGGCAGTTGCTAGTCTCTAGGGTGGCAAGCTAAATGATGTGTGTTGCTATCTACCCGACTTGAGCTTGCAATCGGATGCCAATGATGCACGAAGCAAAGGTTGGGTGGGATGCATGCCATGGGTTACTTGTCCTCTTGCTTGAGCAGGCCATGTCCTTTGTGGATGGCCACACAGGATAAGTGTTTATGACTCACATGTCCCAGCTTGGCAGAGACATCGATGGATAAGTTCTGCATTAGTGCAGCTGACATTCCGTCCGCGTCGATGTCATCGCCCGTTCAATTCACACCGGAGAGGAAACGCTTAGTCAAATTGATGAATGAAGACAGTCTGGCAATCAACCTTGTCTCTGATGGCCGCACATCTCTGTGTCCCCTTCCCTGCCGCCTGAAGCAGCACCTCGAGTCGGTGTGGGCGACGATTTGGCACCCCCAGACGAATCGAGACAGGTTCTGGTGGTGCTCTGCGACCGTCGATGCTGGGGGGATTGACACCATCGCAGGAGGATCCCAATCCCACTGAGGAATTGCAGAGCAGTCACACTCTGGCGATGTCGCAGCAACCACGGTGGTGTACACTGATACTTCTGGATAGGCTTGCTCCGGAAGTGCACCGATGCTCGGGGGCGGGTTGCTCCGGAAGCACATGTCGGGAGGCGACGGCGGCAGTGGCGAACGTATGACGAGGGAAGGGCGCCCTGAGCTATAGCGAGGGATTTTGGGTCCGAGACATCGATCGGAAAGACCACCATTGATTCTTCCAGCGTCGGGTGGAAGAATTAGGCATTGTAGTTACTAGTTACGAATGCGATCTTTAGACTGTCTCGATATTTACGTAAAATGGTGTCCCACGCTCGCGCGAGGTCACAGCGAGACGTCGCTGCCTTCACGGCACGGACAAAGTGCTGTTGCGGCACGCGGATCACCGGCGGAGAGCAGGTGTGAATGTGATGAACCTCTGCTGTGCCCGCAGTCAAGGCCAGAGCGTCTGCCGCCACGGCCAGAGCGTCCGCCGCCAGCGGGAGCATGTCCGGCGGGGATCCGGGCCGGTTGAGGGGCCGAGGGGACGGCAGGTGCGGCGTTTGGGGCAATAGGAGGTGGGGTGGCACAGAAAGGCATGATGGGTAAGATAAGAAATGAAATGTGGGATTGAAGAGAGGGAGCAAGAGGGCGCATCTTGCGCCAGGTGCTTGCTGCTCTGGTTTGTGATCTTTTGTGATCCGCTTGAGCTTCCTAGTGAGATGATTCTGGAGTATTTCAGCGCTTGTTTCACTTAGCTTTTATCTAGTTCTGGCCTAAATCAAGCTACCAGTCACAAGCTTTGTACCATCAGCAAAAAACTCCACCCATGGTGTCAAGACATCCAAAAGACAGCACAAGAAATAAAAAAACGGCTCAACGGTTCGTGGTGGAGTAACAGTCCAAACAACAAACTTCGGTCTTTCGTATCTCTAGCGCGCTGGTGGGTTTAACACAAGCAAGAGGATAGACCAGTACAATATGGCAACTGCATGCATCCAAGATTGAAGATTGAACATGATGCATTATTTGTCGACCTGCTATCACTGTCTCATATTGAGATGCATATGTATACCATGGAGATGCATATGTATACCAATTCATTACTTTGAAGGCACTTGGCTGCCGGCCAACTGCACTGCCTGAGAGCCAACGGAATTACAGTGTCAAAACAAAACCTAGTATCGAAGGGCAGTTGAGACATACCTTCGACAATGTCAAATCCGAGCCCAGTGGTTTTAATGGTCATGGTGGCTAACCAGTTGCTTGCAGTGTGTTTGGTGATGTTAGCGTGAAGCAGTCCAGAAATCTACTTGATATTCTCGACGCCGACGAGGAGAGTATATGACGATTCCCTCATGTCTGAAATTGGTAGTAAAAAGTCATCTTCTTCACTTTGGGTCTTCAAACTAGGATACTTCTTTGGGGATATGTCTTCAATGCTCATGTCAGGGGAGTTAATAGTGATTCTATTTGGGATAATTCAGAGAAGTTGTCACATACACAAAAATGAACACCTGTGAATACTCCGCATTTGACTAAGGGGGCCTGACTGGGGCTACGATACTATTTAAGTGTGAACTCAATCAAAAGTACGCATCAAAGTAGAACGGCATAAAGTTTGTACTTCGAAGAGCTTCGAAGATCAAAGGGATAAGGGAGTAATTCCACCTTGGATAAATTATCATTTTACATGGATGAATACTCAGTGTTTGACTAGGGGGCCCACCGAGTGTTTGTCTGTGGTTGCTCACTCCCAAGCTGAACCCTCATTTCCTTCAAGCATCTTGTCGAAGTCTTTCATCGCGCTTTTCTCCTTGACTCGTTCAACCTCCTCAAAGCCCTTGCTTGTGTCAAACACAATATCCCTTCCTCCAGACCCGAGCTGCTTCATCCGCTTCCCGAACTGCGCCGCTGCCGCCAGCTTGCGCCGGACACTCCCCGCCTTTCGCTCTAGCACTGCCCTCCACGACCTCCGGGCTTCGTTACGCGCTTTGATCTTGGTATTTTGGCTCTGTACCCAGAACTTGCGTACGAGCGGAATCGCGTTGAACAAAACTGCATACCCTAAAAGGAAGGGGAAGAACTGTTGGACCAGTCCCATGTAGGAGGGTAGCCTAACGCCATAGAGTGCATACTGCCCAAGTAGATTTCCGAGATACAGTGCTCCGCCAAGATTGACGACGCCCAATATTCCAGCAAGGAGGGTCTGAAACGACGAGGCCAGACTGAACTTGTATTCCCGCTCTAGAAGCAAGGTTGGATCATCAACGTCCATGTCCATGTAATCCGAATTCTTATCGTCATCAGGCAAGGCCGACTCCAATATATTGATGAGGTCGGCCCGCTCCAGCGCCCCACGAGTCCTGATTCCGTTCATGCTCAACAAAGTTTTGATTGTGCCGGTGGGAGCGCCCTCTTCCAGCCCGGCTCGTCTCAAAATCCTCGCCTCTTTCCTGAATCGCGACATTTCCTTCGAGCTAATGGAGGGAGACGAGCTAATGGAGGGAGACTTTGTCGAAGCCGAGGTCATCAGCTCCGGAAACACGTACACAATGTCCCCGTCCTCCGTGACCTGCGGCTCCCCGTCGAGCTGCGTCACGATGGGGAGCACGAAGCTCTCGTCCACATAGGCCCTCTCCTCGCCCAGCTTCCCGTCGCCATCCAACGGAAGTGGTACGTCGTCGCAGAACGGCGCCAGCATCTCCGCCGTGACGGCGCCGTCGTTCGATCGGATCATCTCCCCGGCGAGGACCAGACGCCGCTCCTCGACGTCGCCGTTGGGATCCCCGTCCCCGAAGACGTACGAGAAGACAGACTCCAGGAATCCCATCTCCTCCGGATCGCGATACTCCCCCCTTCCCCCGTTGCCGTACGCCGGCGAGTAGTAATACCGGGAATAGTACGGCCGGTAGTAGAAGAAGTCGAAGGGGGAAGGTCCCCAGAAGCCTCCGAACCCCATCGGCATCCCGCCCCCCCGCCGATCATCCCTTCGATCGTCGTCGCGATCGCTTCCCCCGCCGCTGCTAACGAAGAATATCGTGCTGAAGATGGCCACGAGGGAGGCCACCAAGACCACGCCGAACCCGACCTTCGTCGCGTAGAACAGCGGGGGGTAGATCTTCTCCCGCCACGTCGTCAGCGCCCGGTACTTGGCGCTGTTGGACGAGAGGACGGAGCGGACGTCGCGGGGGAAGGTGTAGATGAGCTCGCCGTCGGAGGAGACGGCGATGTCCCCCCGGGTGAGGGAGGCCAGGGTCGTCAAGTCCTTGCGGGCCTGGGTGAGTGATATGCCAGCTTTGGTGGCCAGATCTGCGTCGGTGGATTCGGGTACACTTCTCAGTGAAAAGAAGAAGATCAAAAGATCCAGCAAATGACGAATAATCCACATGCCAGGTGCCCCTGCCACTACAGGACCTCATGATTCGTGATGCAGCGCTTTAATCTGTTCTGTTACAAGGAGCAGAACCAAATTCCTATTGGCAAGATGGACCACAAGTCGAAAACAAGGTCCAAATTTGAGACCACTACTCCAAGCCAAAACTCGAGGGTCTTCGTCCACGGTGATCACTAGAACGGCAGCGACAATCTCAAGCGTTTACTACAAGCGTACGACTTAAACTCACCCGACGCCACGATGGGCCCGCCCGCCCCCTCATCGACCGCCTCCAGCACCTTCTTGGACGGGAGGCGCTCCATCAGCTCGTCGTAGTACGGGACGATGCCGGAGGGCGACGAGGACGCGGAGAGCGGACCCACCGCCTCCGCCGTCCTCCGCCGGCGTCGTCGCCACAGCGAAGGGGCCCCCGGCGGGCCGGCGAGGGGACCATGACCACGACGACAACGACTCGCAGCCGGGGCGAACGGAGCGGTGGCGCCACCGCCGACGCCGCCGACGCTCCGGACAACCGGGGCGGGGCGGACGGAGAACGCGTGGGAGCAGTGCCGGGTCGCGGCGGCGACGGCGAGGAGGAGTGCCGGCGAGAAGATCGCCATGGTTCTACGCCCCTGTTACGCCCGGCCACCTGCGGGGGGGGCGGGGGAAAGAAGGAACTGATTTATTTTTATTGAACGGAATACCAGACATAAGGTAAGAAGTTGAGGGAATTTAAAGTTAGACAGGAGCACGTTTTCTAACAGAGTTCAATTAAAAATTGTTAGGGGTTAAAGTTAATTGTTTAAAACGATATCGTCTCTATGTTAAAAAAATCAACAAGGGGGACAGATAAGTGCTAGTCTTCCATCCTCGGACCTCTAGCGGGTGCGAAATTGGCAAAAGGTAAAAAACGGCGACGAAACCGAAAAAGGAACAGATATTGCTGATATTCATACTAAATAGTGAAAATATGTACAGTACCTATCGTACCCTAATATCCAAACTTCAAAATTATTTACGCGAGATAATAGACAAGCCCACTATCCATCCACACCCTCGCCTTCCTTCGTTCGCTGCGGATCGGCAACTTTTTTGACGTCGCTCCCCTGCCTGAAAAGAACCGGACGGGAACGCTTGAAAATTGGCAACAAAGATGACGTACCATCCCGCGTCTTTCATGCTATGCTTGTGGCTAGCCGTCGCATTGAGCGTCGGCCCCAAATTCGGACGCGCCTCGTCGTGGATTCGATCTCCGTCGTCGCGGCAAGGGCCCTCGCGCTCCTCGCCCGATTTCGGTCGTGCCCCAATCTCCTTGACCTTGACCAACGCCAACGCGACCAACGCCACGACGCCCACCCAGTCTCCCACCCCGGCCACTGCGCCGACTGGCCCCGTCGTCCCCACGCCTCCGCCGACTCACCCCCCGACGAAGAAATACGAATCGCCGGAAGACGAAGAAGAAGAGGAGGAAGAAGAGAAGAAAGAGAGGTCCAAAGCGGCCATCGTGTGGATTCTCGTGTCGATCGCGCTCATTTGTACGGGCTGCTACTTTCGGAACTCCATTTCATTCTTTTTCGTAAGGGTGAGTAGGATGCCTTGTCCTGATCTTTTACCAAAACGCTGCATCTCATGCGAACGCTATATCACTCGAACTCGAACATGGACTAGGCCTGGGACAACACTCAGAGGTATGGCCGCCGAGGCTGCCTACAATCCTTCTTTCCGTGCTTTCTTAGATCTCGACTGGGCGCTGGAGGTGGAAGTGAGCCTCTGGACCAAATCATATTTGAGACTGAAGACAACAATGCTCCTCTGATGAGTTAGTTCAGTTGCGGTGGATTCTGGGGGTGCGGGGAAGTTCAACTGTTGGTATCAAAGACGCATCAATCTGCTATCTGAACATGAACGGATCTGTAGTCATGAGTTCTCTACTTGCTAAATGCAAGCCAAAATCGGGAAAAGTCAGTTGCCCGGTCAAGTGACAATTAGGAGTATTATAAGGTTGTTTCCCGGGCAGTAGAATATTGCATTTTTTACTGTAGGCAACCTCGGGGCTTGGAATCGAGTCATTATTATTTAGGTTCGTACCTACCTCTTTTATTTTGAATTTTTATGGTATGAGCATTTTGAGTGCAGGGGGTTAAAAAATAGTACGATATGTAATTTCTGACATATGCTTTGGGCGCTTTAAGGTTTGAACATGATGAACCAATAATATCAGTTTACATGTATCACGATAGCCTTTCAAGACTTCCATCACATCTGAGTGAAAAGTTCATTTCATAAACCCCCCTCGTTCTCCTGCAATCTTCATAGCTGTCTTTGGGAGTTACTGTTGGGCAAAGAATTCTTCAATAGCCTCGACATTATGTGCATAAGCGTGCAAGTCCGCGTCAGGAATCATCAGAAGAAGAATCCACCATTACACCAAAAAATGTTTTGCCCACAAAGGTAACCCAAATAATTGCATAGAAAAGGTACAGCAACCAAGTAACATTAAATGTCATAAATGCAGTGAAATTTCTCTTCCCAATGCATGTCCCCATCCACGGGCAATGGTGATCATAACCCTCAATGCAGACTCCACATTCCGCACAATGAACTGCGTCTGGAGGCTGAAATACACTGATAGATGATTTGTGTGTGAGGGGGAGGGGGGTGTAAGAACTGGTGAAAATGACAGCGAGGTAGAAATGCTCGGAAAAGAAGCAGGCGACCGTCCTCCTAAGTCGACAAATAACACCTCACCTACAGAGATCGCAATATCTCCAACCTCTACTGGCGCTGACGTCCATCATTGGAACGCCAGCATAGCTATTCCTTCCTCCTCTGCCATCGACTCCCCCCCGAGGTTTGACTACGCCAGGGTCCGAGCAGGAAACAAGACCAAGGGAGACAACCGCGATTATGTAAAATAGCATACAAGTTATTCCCGATATTGGCCCTACGTTGTGATACGCTTTTGATGCAAAGTAGATTGTAGCAATTGTCAACAAACCCAGGCAGCAGACAGGACCAAACCTGATATTTGAAGGAGCAATATAACACAACAATTGTCGTAAGGTTTCATTGAATGAAAATGCAAGAAACGCATGACGATGAAAAAGAATCTTTACAAAAAGGAGGTAATATTCTGACATACCAATGAGGGCCTACAATTCCAAATCCATATGGGTAGCACCTTGGGAAAAGGACAATCATATTCCCCAACGATGGCGAGGACCCATCTCCACCCATCAATGCTGCTAACATATGACATGGGCCTCGTCTGACAGCATTGGGGCAGCATGGACATATAGTTTTGTGGGACCTTTTTCTTCTTACATCGTCTCTTCCGCTGTCGTCAATTTCCAAACTCCGGGAGTTGGCATTGCTACCCCCGGTAGTTGCGTTGCGCCTCGAGGTCGGCAATGGACCCAGCAGCCTTTCCAAATCTTGGTCTGAAATTTGTTCTTCGGCCTGCTCTACGTCCTCAAATATTTCGTTGGAGTCGAAAGATCTCGGGGAGTCCGGCGGGACTCTGCTTCGATTCCGTCCAATGTCATCGTGAACAGCGCCCCCGCCGCTATCATCTTCTGAGGCGCTGTCGTCGTCGCGATTGTGGAGGTGTTGGACGAATCGGCCTCGCTCTACCGGCTCTGCCGATTCAGCAGCGGGGATAGCCGCGGTGGCTGCAGGAATGGCTTCGTCGTGTCGCAGGGAAGGTGCTGCTTCGCCGAGGATCGTAGGCGTAGGGTGAGCGGCTTCGTTGCCGTTGCTCATCGTCCTCGCAGGCTCTAGAGAGAGAGAGAGGTAGACCGTATGAGATACTAGAGGTAGCTAAGTAACTTACGTAACCATAATTCCTCAGTCAACTACAACCTCTCCTATCTTACAGGGGGGGAGTTGGCAGCGAGGGATTACCAAAGGTATCAGCCCTTTCACGACGGCAACAGCGCCCCTGGGCCGTTGCCGAGCTTCCTCAATTTTTGCGCAGAGGCTGCGCCGGCCGTTGGTCCGGCCGCGGTCTCGAACGGCCCGTTCTCGACGTCGGCGGACCTCCGTCCGGCCCGACCAGAACGGAAGCGTATTGGGTCCGAGACTTCGTCTCCCCGACACGATGCCTCCCACTCGCAGCCGTCGCAAGCGACGGGAATCACAGCGTGCGATGGAGGCACGCGAGACGACCGCAGCCCCACGACCTCGTGGCCGGTCGTCTTCGACGACGACCCCTCGCCCATCATCGGCGCCACCGACCGCGCAGACGTGGTCGCCCCCGTCGCAAGGTCCTCCGCGTGAGGCGCCCCCTCCCGCACCGAATCTGACATCCCCTTCGCCATTTGCTGTATTGGCCACGGAGACAGCGTCGGACAACGGTTCCGCCGATGCAGGCCCCCCCGAATCAGCTCAATCGGGGACACAGGTGGCAAACCCCCCCGATTCCCCACATGGGGGGGACAGGTCCACTATCGCTCATGGGGGGGACGGAAATATCCTCATCGCTCCCACAGGGGAATTTCCCCCTCCAGCGGAGACGGCGGGACGACCCCATTTGGACGGTAGTCGGGACACCCCAGCCGCACCGGATCAAACCCCGGCTGAGATCGGTCCAGCCAACCCTCCTCATGGGGGAATCGCACCGGACGAATACAGCTGGGCTACGACTACCGACTTGGAACGAGAGGCCCGCGAGTTGAGAGGGGATAAGGGGGATGAATTCGATGACGATCTTGACGACGGCCTCGACGCTGCGGATGTCGAACGCATCGATCGGGCGACGACGACTGCTGAGTCTCCCCCGGCCGTCGACGACGCCACCCTCGGCGAGGCTGCCCTTAAGGCATCCCGTGCAGGGGATGCGGACGAAACAGCAACCCTTGCACGCTTGGAGGTCCTTGTTGCCGACCTCCAACGCGACCAGGCTTCGGACCAGCGTCTCCTCCTTGACCTCGGTGACAGGGTGTCAAAGTGCAAAGAGATCGGGGCCCTGTGCTCGAAGAATCTCAGCCATATCTCCAGCCGTACTACGGCCCTTGAGGAGAGGGCGGAGGAGATGGAACGCAACACCATCCCCCCCGAGCAACTCATCCAGTCGTGGAAGAACACCGCCCATGAGATCGTGATTAACGAGGCGAAATCCACGGCGACAGACCTCCTTCGCGAACATGCCCGCGCGGCGGCACGGGAGGGTCTGAATAAGGAGCTGGAGGATCTCCCTCAGCGCCTTATGGGCCCGATGGAAGAGCCGGTCCTACAGGCTGCGACGGCGGCAGCTCTAGAATTCACTCGCAGCGAGACCTTCTCGACGGCGGTTGCATCGGCTGTTGATACCGGCCATAAACTCTCTTGGACCGCAGCGACCACAAAATTTGTCGGCGACCTGGCTGCAGACGTTATTGGACGGACGGTGGAGGATGCAAAACAGGAGCTGGACCGCCATGCTCGCTCCCTCCACTCCACCAACGAACCCCAGGCCCCGCCGGACCTGCAGCGGACCTCCTCACCTTTTGCCTCAGCTAACCCCAACAAATCCACGATCTCGGCCACACCGACGCGGGCCTCCTTCCCCAAATCGGACGGGCCCTCTAACCCGGGTGCTTTCAGCGGCACCCCCCCAGGCAAGAGGCTCCCGACCTCGCCATATGTCAAGCGCAAGCCCGCGCCGGAAACCGAGGAACAGCGCCATCAATCGGTTCGACAGCATGAGGAATGGCGTTCGGAGCAATTCGCGCTGAACTTGCAGCGTGAGGAATACCTTCGCGACGAGGCTGAGGCCCACCGCCGGAAGAGGGAGAGCGCTAAGCTCGATCAGATCACAATCGATCGCACGGTCCCTTTCCACGCTACGAAAGCGAGCGGATCTGCCCCCGTAACTGCAGCTGGTGGACACGGGGATCCCGACGATGACGGCGATGATGACGATGATGATGTATCCGGCCCCGACGATATCCGCGGCGGAGG
>JALLPA010001681.1:0-10361 GCA_036939895.1 Thalassiosira exigua | reverse complement strand
TCGCGGTGCCAGGTTGGAAACAATCTTTCGAGAGCTTCTTGACGCCACCAACTCAGGGGCGAACATAACTTGTTCCAACGTTTCGCATCCGCTTCGGCTCGACACCTTTTGAGATTCAATGCTCAAAGTACCTCCAACCTGGCATATGCTTATGCACTTATCAAGCACAATCCAATTCTTGGAGGTGGGAGTAACCTGTTCGACCTATTAGCGAGGCAATCAGTGCATCTTTTCGGAAAGTTCAAGCCACAAGACTTTTCGAATCTGGTATGGGCATTCGCAACTGTGAAGGTATCTAACCCTGAACTCTTCGCCAAGGTAGCAGAGGCTGTTGTCGCCCGAGATTTGAATTCATTCAATGCTCAGGAGTTGGCGAACATCGTGTGGGCCTACGCCACTGCAGAGGCGAAACACCCTGACATCTTCCGCAAGATAGCCGACGTTGTCGTCTCTCGAGACTTGGACTCATTCAATGCCCAGAACCTGACCAACATTGTGTGGGCCTTTGCCACTGCAAAGGAGAAACATCATTGTCTCTTCCGCAAGATAGCAGGCGTTGTCGTCGCTCGAGACTTGAAATCGTTCAAGCCTCAGGAACTGGCGAATATTGTGTGGGCATATGCCACTGCAGCGGTCAGCCATCCTCGTCTCTTTGAGATAGTGGCAAATGAACTCATTGGACGAGACTTGAAATCGTTCATGCCTCAGAACCTGGCAATGATTGCATGGGCATATGTCACTGCCAACATCTGCCATTCACGCCTCTTTAACCAAATTGCCGGCGCTTCGATTGCATCGTGCAGGGGATTCAACCCTCAAGACACCGCTAATTTGTTGTGGGCATATGCTTCCATCGGACAAGTACACCAGTCCCTGTTCGCATCATTCTCTACAACAGCAGCGACACTAATCGAGCAATGCAATGTTCGAGAACTTGCAAACATTGCTCGGGCATTTGCAGTGGCCAATGTGGACGCTCCCAATCTATTCAGCGCCCGATTCGTCGATGCCTTAACCCAAAAGAGTAATACCTTCACTGTTGAAGACTTTGGTCAGCTCCATCAATGGCAGCTTTGGAGGGTCGAGATGAATGCGAGAGTACGCTTGCCACCAAGCATCCAAGATCGTTGCTGCGTAGCATTTACATCATCTTCGATCCACGTTTCAGACTTCCAGAAGGATGTCGTTTGTGAATTGTCCGCCATCGGTCTTCAGCCAAAGGACGAAGTACTCCTGCCGAGTGGCTACCGTCTTGACGCGCTCGTTGAGGTGTATGGGCAGCGTGTTGGCATTGAAGTGGACGGGCCTTCAAACTTCATCGACGGCATGCCAACAACGAAAACGATGCTTAAGCAGCGTCAAGTTGCTGCAATTGATGGCATTGCCATCGTTTCCATCCCATATTGGGAGTGGGATCGGCTTGGTAATGATCGGGATGCAAGGCAGCGCTATCTTTGGTCAAAGTTGGCTTTATTTTCTGTCCCGTACTATCCTCCCAATACCTATGCCCATAGTAGCTTCGATCTTCACATGCCAAGCCAGGCACACTTTCAGCGCCAACGCCAGGAGGGGTTGGGCGAGTCTGTTGTTTGGTTCGGCAGACAAGAATATTTCAACTGAGTTTCAATGCAAAAAAATCCTGGGATGTGGATTTGCTTGCTCGCCATGCCATTGACAACAGTAGCAGTGTGTTCGGCTACGATGGCAGAGGTGACGACACAGGCTTGTTTTTGACATAAAGCTGGTACACAGAGTTTCCTCACACACAACCCTTGATAAAATGAAGCTATGGTGACAACCTCATTGAACTTCTACTTGTTAACCTACACGCCTGATGCAGTATACATAAGAATGTGCGGACTCTAAAAGGGCTTAAGGCTTCATCTTGATGTATCCTATTATCGCTTAAGTTGGTGTTCGGAGTAAAGTATCTGGGAAATGCTGGTGAATCATCCAAAGCCATAAACTCTGTTACAAACTCTTCGAACCAACTTAAAGGTATCTAACTCTGAGCTCTGCCACAAGGAATAATATGATGTCATTGTCCGACGCTTGGAATCATTCAATGCCCAAGACTTGGCCCAAGCTGTGTGTATGTGTGCCACTGCAAATACCAGAGATTCTCATCTCTTTAGTGCAGTAGCCAAAGAAGTCAATGCATGATGATTGAATCAATTCAAGCCTCTTCAAAGGAGTAGCTGATGCCCTGTGGGGAAGTCCCGATAGTGGATGCTCCATATGCGTGATGTTGCTCCCAGCCACACATTTGTGGCTGGACTCTTCCGACCACGTATGCTGAGAGCGCCGCTGATCAGAGAGCAGAGGACGACACCGTAGAATAGCTGTTCTCAAACTCTAGCCCAGATATTAGTGACGCACCTCTTTTGCCTATCTCTCAGTATTCAGCCATCCTTATCTCTTCGAGGACATGTGCATTGGTTTTTATGTGAGGGGAATAGGCTTGGTAATGATCAAGATGCGAAGCATAGATATGTCGGCTCAAAAAATAATTTATTCTTGTAAGGCTGTTTTGGGAAAAATGATTTGGTTGGCTTCCCTTCGCAATATATCTAGTACCTCCTGGTAATGATACGGTGATCAAT
Source organism: Thalassiosira exigua (assembly GCA_036939895.1). Taxonomy (NCBI): domain Eukaryota; phylum Bacillariophyta; class Thalassiosirophyceae; order Thalassiosirales; family Thalassiosiraceae; genus Thalassiosira; species Thalassiosira exigua. The sequence goes on along the minus strand of JALLPA010001681.1, from coordinate 7,758 downwards.
TGTTGTTGAAACATCAATTCAATATATTTTGCAAAGTACATATGCTGTCAAAAACATTTTCTTGGCAGAGATTACAATACCTGGAAAACAAAAGTGAATTTCTACAACAGAATCATTTCCATGCCCCTTCACTAATGGGCATTGTTGCCCATGTATTGGAGAAAGGTATGGTAGTTCATGATCAAGAATTATCGTAGTACCCAACTCAACAAAAAACATCCACCACCATATTGGATCAGACCCTTTCACTTTTCTCAAGGCGTTAATGTTGATTCTAATTCATTTTAGTAGGTGAAAGACGGTTTGACATTGGTAACCGAAATCTTAAAGAAAAATTGAGCACATGCTCTTATTTTGCTGGCTCAGCCCCTTTGTGTGGGCCTCCTAGTATTTTATGTGACATTCAACTGGAAGAGCGCTCTGACGCTGACTACCTACTCGTAAAGTAAGAATATGTCTTCCAGAGTTGGCTCTAACCTCAAATTAGCCAAGTCACAGCATCGGCTACTTGAACTGATTCCTACGTGGCGTGTAGAATCTGCAGTTTACGTTTAGTAGGGACGGTTTCATATTGTAGTGATTCCTCTTTGCGAGCAGAAGATGATGCGTTGAGATGGGAAAGAGTTTGGCCTTCCGTTCGACGTCCCTTCTGCAGAACCCGACATTTGTTCTTGTTCGTTTCTGAGCTTCGTCCAACACACTCCAGTGCACGCCCACTGGGTTGGTCCGGTTGACGGGCGGACTGTTCTCCTTTTTCTCGTGCTGTAGTAGCTTATGGTTAACCGCTACTTTAATCCATACTTTGATCCAGTTCCGTGTTCGCTAAATGCCAAGCACTGATATCACTTGCATTTAAAAGGAGATGGTTACACAAAGGTGATCGACTCAGAGAAATTCATTGATTTATACCTTGTTGCTTGACTTGATATGAAACTCCTCTGGAGACATATCACCTATATTACTTGTCAGTACAAATGTAAAATATGCAAGAAACTCTCAATGTTTTGAAGTCACATTGGCAATTATACATATATTTTAGGTGGGGACACAAGAACACTGTATCAGAAATGCAGCATTGGGGAGCTTTGGTAGGGAAAAATTCTTTTCAACAACTTGTCCAAAAAATAATGCCCGGATGTTACGCCACGATATATTACATAAAAGAATACAGCTTTCAGTAACACCCTTGCCCTTTTCTACAATACAGCGTGCACATAAGGATAGGTACATAACTCAGATTTCATGCTTAGTCAGATTTTTTTAAATGTCAAAAAAGGTCCAAATGGACATGCAAATGAAAGCGCCCTAGACACATTCTCGTTGCGTCCAGGACATACCCTGGACAGGACATGCTTTTAGACCTCATTAAAAAGGGCAATGATCAAGGGCATGGACATGGGACATGCTGGGAGACATGACCAGTAGTTACCAATGTACTGTCTGTACTAAGACGCCTTATCAATATTTTCACCTAGCACCAATTACCCACGTAGTAATATTCTATGACATTTCTATCATGGTCAACTCGCTAACTGTCCAGTTACAAGGTCATAGCTAACGATGAATAGAATAATCAATTTCTTTTATTGTCATTGTTTTCATCAGAAAGAATGATGTGAACATACTCTTTTCTTATCTGTTTCTTCAAATTGGACCTTGATCAAATACATATTGGTTGCATTCCTCACGTATCTCATCTGATATGAAATTGTACTATCAACAGTAGCTCTAGAAAGCACAAGGAGTATTTCCTATAATCGTCTTCACGGAGCTATGCGGCACATGCTGTGCATTGTACAACGCTGCTGCGATTTTGTAAGAACAGAATATTGAAACATATAGTGACAAACTACAACTTCTAAACATTCATTTTTGGGTGTAAAAATTGATGTCAAAGTTTGTTAGTAGCATCTACTTGATGATCTGGCCACATCCACCAAATATGAGCCAAATATACCTACAATATATCAGCAAATCGATCCTAACTTTCCAAATGGACCCCATAAGGTCATTTTTGAATTGATCTCAATGATCTCAGTTCATTGGACATATGCATACTTTAAAAAATTGTGGAGAAAGTTGAGATTGTACGTTTCTATCCAAGGAACCCTTGCCAAAAAAGTTAAGCCTCGCCAACGATACAAGTTATCTCTAATAAATTCATATGATATATTCTTTTATAACAAGTACACCAGCATTTGATAAACTTTTGTTTTTCGATTCCGGAAGTTGTGTGCAGGTACAGGACTCCAGCAAAGATTAAAATTCTAGACGCTAATGTGTTCGCTATCTGACACAGATATAGAAAAGTGACGTTTATTGGATATAATATTAGTTGTCAGAATCGTAAAAGTACATGACAAAATAAAGCAAAAATGACCAATGCATAATGAGGGATCTCTGGGAGGGTTTTGTTTCCTTCTTCTTAATAAGCAAACACGCAAATAAAATTTTCAAACAAGATCAAATATCTAGAAACAAAATCCTTTAATTTCCGTTGCAGTTGTTATCTCCATGGCAAGTTTTTACCTAATTGATTAACAGATATTAGTATTACATTTTAATTTTACCCTCAATTATTTCTTATGATGCTTGTACCAGTTCCTACTCAATTTGATTGTTGCTTTTGTTCTCATCTAGAAACCAAACTACTTATTCATTATTGTTTGTGGAGAGATCACTGATCTCGATGAAGACAAAGGGTGCCACATGATAGGGCAACAGTGACTGAGGGAGAATGGAACTTTATCACCGTCAATGCTCAAGCCTCATCAATGGTCATGGACACCTTTGAGAACTATGACTTTTACTGAGCACTGTATTTCTTAGAGAAATCTGTAGGTGACTACCAGCTGATGATGTAGCCTGATCTCTTATCAGAAAATGGCAATGGTATAAGTACTTAGAAATCATTCAGTTTTACTGTAGATGTTTGAATTCTAGGTTCCTTTGGGATAGTAGTGCTTCACGTAATACTATTTTTCTGATGGCTGTTTACAATTGAAAATGGGAGTTGTTAGGTAATGCTTCACAGCTAGAGTTCTCAGTGGTGATGCCTCCTTACATGCTAAATTGAAAATGGGTACGTAGATTTCAATTTTTACTTATCTCATCACCACAGATGTCTAATAATTGAATGATATCACAAGCAAACTCACCGTCACTGAAATCACAATAATAACATATTCAATTCGAACATTTCTGACATGTACATCCTGATGAGTGCACAGGATTTAAACGATGTGATACAATATGGTAGGTATTTATAAGTACAAGACTTAAAATTAATTTAATAATGCACCCACCTACTTTGTAAGTTCCCCCTATGAAGCCACGTGGTAGTCAGGATGCTAAATCCAAGAAAGACTAGAGCTACTCAATGTCATAGTTGTAATAATTGTTGATCTGTTAATGAGGGAGAACCTAGTGAAGAGACATGTGCGCAATAATGACTTGGCTAAATATTGAGGCCCTTCTGATGTCTATTTATCCAGGTAGCTACCATACTATCACGTTGCTGATTATGGAAACGTGACAACTGCGACTTTACAGGATCAATGTGTGGGCAGATTGACCACCGCTTGTGTTGGGAATGTCCTCACAAGAATTTGGTGACGTCATTGAACCGTTGCCTCTCGTTGATCAGGGAGAGGATACCAAAAGGGAAGTAAACCAAAACATCCTCTCAGTCGACTTGTTGATGGGGGTTTGAGGAGAGAGTCGTTAGTGTGCAGGAGATAGTATGGCTGGATCTTCTGGGGGGGGGGGGGGGGGGGGGAGTTATGTTTCGTGTAGTAGTCAGCTAAGTTTAATGACCCCAGTTGTCAAATTATCCTGTGCTTCTTCATGTTCACTTGATCTACCACCCAGAAATATCTCATGTTCATCGATTGACTATGATGCCACTTGGCAGTGCTGTATGCTATGCCAGGGATGCCGGGTTAGTCGACGAAGATGTCGGTGATTCCCCTGGGGCCATTCCATTTCCTCCAAGGTAAGTTGGTGAATTGTGCCTTTTTGGGTGTTGTGAATTAAGCTACCAGGTTAAGCCTCTGCTGCAGACACCGTGATGAGGTTGATCATGTTGCATGTGACGTCTCCCGTACTGTTGAGTTTGAGCGGTTTATCGTCGCATTGTTTCAACCCAAGGAATAAACACCCCCCTAAAACATCTTTTATATTTTTGTTCTTGAGGAAGGACGAGTTGCTGAAGATTTTCAGCATATTTCATGAGCCATTTGGCTAACACACCATTGTTTTTTGGTTAGCGATGCCTGTTGGCACAACACTAAATTTTGGGTCAAGGTGCTTCTTCAAGAGATCAATCGCTAGCGTTCCAGCTTGAGGGAGCCCGTAGATTCCACGACCAATCTCCGTGTAGAGCTAACAATCCTACTAGACCAAGGGTCATAAGTTGTATTTATCATTCTCGCATCAGGGGCGAACTGTGTTAAGATGCATGCGCACTCCTGCGCTGGAGAAACGTGTTCAGACAAAAATCCTTGAGGTCCAGGATTACAAATTTTGTACCAGGTGCCAAAAAAACACCTGCAAGGTGATGTTTTCAAGTGGCCAGCGCTCTGTGCGTGATGACATCCCAAGCTGTCCCAAGGATTCGTAGTCCACTTGGCCAGTCTCAATCTCTCCTGTACATCTTTGCTGGGCATCACCTCTACGACAATGTGTATGTACACCACCTGCTTTCTATTTTTGGGCACTGCACTCTTGCAAAGGAATTTCACTGTTTTGGTGGCGACCACTATCCTTTTAACCTCTGCTGCTATTGCAGGATACCAAACGGATTTGTTGCGCTTGTCACTGATGAGGTGACGGAATTTTATATTTTGGAGTGTGATTGGGTCAATAAATGCGTGTGCCATCAATTCATTGAGTTCTAGCGTACCATGGAGTACTGTGTCTAAGTCCGACCCCCCGTTTCTTCATCAAACACTGAATTGGTGAGGTAGGTTGGGATTGTGATGCTTACCTGCTGCGATCGTAGTTTGGGAACTTGGTTGGGTTTCATTCCTTTCTGTTGGAGGAGGATATTTAGTCCCTTTCCTCTAATAGTGGGATACCAATGGGTCGTTGGCAAGAAGTCAAGGCACCCTGTTAGTGATATCAACTACTCAATCCCTGGCATATATATGGCACCTTTACGTGCTCTCTGTGACTGGTGACAATAATCCTGGGTGATAGGATCAGCATAGGGCATGATCATGGCCACCGTAGTGCCATTTCAGACCATTGACCATTTGCAGGGGGCTAGTCGAGACGGTCATGATCTTGAACAACGGGCGCGCCAGAGAGGGGGTACAAAATTAAAAAAAACCTTAGTATGTATACAACATCGTAATCACTTGTATTTATAATTAGTTTCCCTACTGTGCACCTGCTTGCACGTGCTAACGACAAACCGCAATTTGTTTTGTGAAAAATGCTTTTGGCCCAAACTAGCAGGTTTTGGTCATTCATGCCAGGGCCATCAGCATAGGCACAGCCTCATATTCCTCACCCACACTCGGTGATATATCTGGTTGAACCCAGCTGATAAGATCGTCGTTTTCCAGCACCACCTGCTTGAATTTCGGCCCCTAAGAGCAAAAGCTGAAACAGATTTGTCTTACTTCCCTATGCCGTCGACGGCGTCCCTCTCTTCGATGAAAATGTCCGATGAACAAAGAAACAAGGAGGCTGCCATCTCGTCCAGCGATTTTTCTTTTGAGTGAACATGTACGAAGTATCCCAAATAGTTTGGTTCACTTCAGGCCCGCCCAGCCACTTTGGCGCATTTTACGAACCCCAAGGCCACATGCCATGGAACTGGAACTTCTTGCTTGGGCCACACCTCTCATCAGCGGACAGACCGTTCAGCCATTTTATGGAGACCGGCCTATGCCCGCCGCCATATCTGGTTGGTCCGAAAGCGTCAGTCAAAGATATTTAGTCCCAGATACACTACTGTAGCGCCACCCACACACACATGTCACATGATAAAAATGGGACAACCGCTGCACGATCGCCCGCATCATTGTACAATACCTACTATGATCTGACCATGGTGACTACAACTCCTCCGCAGGCAGAAGCGTCGCCGCCGCGCTACACGCCTATCCACGTGCGGCGGAAGGTGATCACATGATAGCGCGTGATCCGTCTGGTGACACCAAAGAGGAGCTTGCGGACCTCTCCCTTCCCGTCTGCGTGGAGCTGCTGGAATGCCACAAATCTATGACACAGAAAAACTCATCATCTCAGCAGCGTTTCGCGTCGCATCTAAAAAGGGGAGCATAATCATCGGAGATGGATTCTCTTCTTTTGCATCCTAGAATAGTTGATTATCCTATAATTATTGTTCTTCTAATATTCTATTGATAATAAGTTCATCCCACAGCAACGAGCAAGGGGGACGGCATGTGGTGACGAGCCATTTGCATCGCCTCGACTGGAAGTGGCGGCCCCTTCGCGGGCCGACGTCCGACCCGGACGCGCTCGAGTCGCGGCATCCGAAGCGAGCCCCTCCTCGAACCGCTCTTGTCCATCCGGAGGCCTGGCCCATCGGCCATTTTTGCATCTGTGAGTTGGTACGGGTCGCACGGGCCGCAACGAAACAAAATTGCGCGTTCTTGCAGCCCCGAGTACACTCGAGAACGGTCGACGATCGGAGAACGGGCAACGGATCTCTCCACCCAATCTCGCCCGATCGCCAAGCCTGCCATGCTTTGCGCAGACAGCAGCAACGAACGCAACGTTCGGTGCATTTGCCCCTCGCACCCACACCACATAATTACCCCCCGAATGGATCGGCTGCAGGTAGCTCCCCTTCTCCCCCCCCTCCTCGTACAGTCCTCGCACCTCTCACCTGACGAACTGATCGTGCACCTCCTCGACCTCCACCTCCTCGTCCCACCTCGCCATCTCGTCGTTCGACTCCTTCATCGCCCTCACAAACCGCAACAAGATCAGCCACGTCCCGTCCCCGCGATCGTGGGACGCTCCCCTGAATACGTCTCTCGCACCAGCATCTCCGCGTCCGGCACGCCGTTGGGACCTTCGGCGACGAAGAACGGAGGCGGCGCCACGGCGACACGTATCGGACGAAGTGCGCCAGCGACAGATCCTCGGCGGCCTCCCGATTGGCCTGGGCGAGGGGGGCGTAATCGAGCCCGATCGTAAGGGAGGCGTTCCGAATTTGGGCGACCGAGATGCGTTGGGATGACGTGAGGGAAGCGGCCGGGGTGGTAGGGGAGTTCCTCGGGGCGGTCCGACCCGGGTCGTCTCGGTCGTCGTCGTCCCCTCTGCCTCCGTCGTCGTCGTGTGTGGCTCCGAGGACGGCTCCGAGGACGGCTCCGAGGACACGCCGACCGTGACGGCGATGGTGCCACCCCACGATGAGGAATTGGACCGAAAGGGTCGCGGCCCAGAAGAGCCAACGACACCCGGTGTCGGCAACGACGTCCTCGACGCGTCGCTTGACGGCTCCTTGCGGAGGCAAGAGGAGAAGTGCAATCGTCGCTCTCTCATTTCACCTCGCCTCTTGTTCTTGCTTGCCTCTCTCTCTAGAGGACAATACTCACACTCGTGGCACCGCGCACCCCGCCCGCCGCCCGCCCGACCGCGTCTTTATCAGGCTGGTCCCGATTGCAGACGAAGACGCGCACGCAACAACGATGACTCGCCGAATACGGTCCAGCAACCCGTCGACGTCGTCGCCGACGAGGAGTTATTCGATGGGGAGACGCCGCTGCCGAGGAAGCG
>JALLPA010001680.1:0-10141 GCA_036939895.1 Thalassiosira exigua | reverse complement strand
GGGGTTGACGAAAAAGGTAAGCCTTTTACTTTTAGTTCTTTCTAATTTTAAGCAAATGAAAACTTATTAATCCTTTTCTCGTTCAGACCGATGTCGATGGAAGAGGCAAATGATTGACAAGCTGGGGCAGGTGGCGTTTTGGGCGGACAGGGACAGGGACAGGGACAGAGAGGATGAATGCAGGATGAATGCAAGTCTCTTTATCTGTCGTTCGTTTTTTATGAAATACATCATTTCATTATTATTATTTCTTTCACTTCCAACGAGGGCTGACAAAAGAGGCAAGCTGAGGAGTTGGTCCAAATCTTGATCAGGAAGAGAAGACGGGAGGGGCAAGGCAGGGGGGAGGGGGGGGGAGAAGGACGAGAAGAGGAGGAGGAGGGAAGGACGCACAAGGCAGGGGAAGAGGTGGAGGTAGAAGGTACGAAGGTACGAAAGTTCGAAGGCGAAGGGCAAGGGGAGAAAGGAAGGAACTTGATCATGGGCGCGTGAAAGCGGGGAGAAGAGTCCGTTGTTGTGGTCTTGAAGAGTATGGATGACTGGGATTATTTTTCTTTTCTCAAGATACACATTTAAAAATAGACCGTTATTGTATCTCAAAATTGTAAAAAATTGAACGGGAAAATAAATTGTAGGTTCTGTTGGTGCTACAGAGGAACTCAGTGCTATACCTAGATACTCCTGGGTCCGGCTGATGATTTCCTGATGATGGACATCTGGAATTTTACCCACTTTAATATCGGAAACCGGAGAGTGCATTTGTCTACCCCCTATGATTCTTAGCCAGAACCAAGAACCTAATTTACTGTAATTCGATTTGGGATTTGTTTCACAGATGATGGCGATTGCAGTCGATGGGGGACATATGACTGGCTAGTGTTACGGCAATGATAATTACTAACTCTAACTCCGGCTACTTTTGCCTTGGGAAAAATGTCAACTCTGACTTTGGCAACTTTGTCGTCAGACAAAAATGTCAACTCTGACTCTGGTAACTATGTTGGCAGGCAAAAATGTCAACTCTGATTCTGGCTACTTTTACGGCCAGCCGGATCTGTAACTCTGACTTTGGCTTCTTTTTTGATATCTAGATGGAGCTAGTCCGACTCCAGAGTCAAACTTTTTTATCACTGGCCATTGCCTTTACACACCCACAATGCCTTTTATAAAACAAAGGTTGGTTCCAAAATGAATTGAAGGGCGTTCCCAAAACCTCTCTTGAAAATACAGTGCGACATTTTTCACCTAAATACCATACAGCTAGGCTCAATAGCGCTTTAGCAATCACCAAGTTACGATAATGGAGCTATCCTGAAATTCTGCAAACGTACAAAATAAAAAAAAATCATCACAAAGTCACAAAATGGATACGACATAAGATGCTGGTTAATCCGTCCCATGATGCCAGTTTTGAAACCAAAGAAGAACTTAGTTTACTTGCATATGATGGTTAAACCCATGTGGCAAAAAATGACATTTAAAGCGCAAGATCCTAAGTAAAAATAATATCGTATCAGGATGGAATCAAACCCACGACACCACAAGACTGACCGACCTATGCCGTCACTCTACCAAGTGTGTGTGTGAGTTGTTGTCAGGAATTCATTTAGTAATTAAAAGGTAGGTATTGGGAATAGTGGTTTGCTGTCTGTGGTTCCATTGTGTTTTTTGTGGGCATTCTTACATCAATTATATTGATTCCTATGGTAACTTTCTTGGGGATCATTGGGGGGGTTCAAATTATTTGCCTGTAGGGAATGATGTCTACCATCACCCGATATTTTTGATTTTTGGTCTCCATAAAAATAGGCAGACGAATCTATATTTACTGTTCACAAATGCACAAATTATACTCGTCACAAATCTTGAAGGACCTCACTACCTCGCATGCGATGCCTTCACCTTTTGGGCAAGCCAGTTGGCGCCCGAAAATGTCTGTCTTTCTCTCCCCCCTTTTCTTTTGCCAACCAGACGCTACAAAAACCAAGCAGTTCAGTTTTTTTGCGCTGCAAGCATGAAAACAAACATTATCTTTGTCATGCCATTTGTATCGTATCTACTACTGGAATTTTACGACGCAATAAACAGCTTGAATTCGATGGAATTCTGACCTTGTGGAATAAGTACAGGAGTGACATTGCAACATATTGCAACCAATAGACAAACCTTGGATCAAATGAACAGACAGCACCCAGTCCTAATTTTCAGTTGAATTGAATGACTAACAGCTTATGGGAACAGTGTTCATGCTTTTGTGACATGAATTTTCGTGAACAAAACGGCATTTCACAAACACACTAAATTTATTTGTGATTTTATGATTTTGTTTGCGAATTTTCACTATAGCTCCAATCCTAAAAGTAGAATTATATCTCTTGCAGTCTAGATCACTTCAGAGTGTAGATATGTAGGTATGTACTGCCCAGATTGAGCCCCATGCACTAACACAAAACATTACCCTCAATGAAAATTACAAAAATTATAACTATGCACTGAATATGGATTGTCAACAGTTGTAAAAAATAAGTTTTGAGTCCAAATCTACACAAGCACAAGTTCCAAATACTCTAAAAGTTAGGAGAAATGATGAGCCAGAGTTTTCAACTCTCTCCACTCAAAAGAATGGAAACCAACCAAAATGACGGGAAACAGCAAGGTCTGGCACTCGTATCGAAGCTGGAAACAGCAGAATAACCATCACAATTCTTCCCAGATGAGTTGTTTGGATTCAGACTCCTCAAGTCCTAATTGCCCCCTCTCTCCTCCCCTACATCACCCCAACTCCAACTAAAAGTGCTCCACACACAGATTATGAAGCGGCACACACACAAACTGCCATCACTTCTCATCTGAAGGTAGAGGCATGGTCAACTGATCGGTTTGGTTGTCATGTGTGTTGATGTAGCCGGTGCACAACTCGTCCCTAGCACAGCCCTCACACGCTTGAAGTGGTACAAACACAAAATCTAGTTCGACTTCTTCTTCGTCAGTGAGGCTGGCTAGAGTTGAGTGGCGCACTGTCTGCATCAACACATACGAGACGGGTCCCTGGCGCTTTGGATATCATGGTCTTATGACAATCTTAAAAGTAGAATTATGACTCCTAACATCTAGATCTCGTCAGACTGTAGATATGTAGGTAGATACTTCCCAGATCAAGCCCCGTACGCACCAAGATTAAACATTCCGAAAACGGAGACACTTCAGTTTTCTAAAGTCATGAAAACGAAAAGAAGTTTTTGCAAAAGTAAAAGTATCACCCAATTGGTTCAACTCAGTGTTCATAGAAAGCACCAAATCCACAGTAACAAAATGTTTTGGAAACAAAGGTTGTTCTAAAAATGGGCATTGCAAACACAGGGCATTCGATTTTTGAACATGAAGGCCCTTTGTTTGAATGATGGCTTAAACGAAGGCGTAATGCGCACAATCCTTATTTTCCTACAAATTTCCATAGGGGACAGACATCACCCCTTTCAACTCAACTTCTTCAGCGGAAAAGTGCAGGTATTGCCATGGCCATGGGGGTTTCCACGTATTTAGGCGTAAGTAATTGTTGTAGTGTTGTGCAAATAATTTCGAAAAAAAAATGTCGCTGGCTTAGTGTGCTAAGCGGGAGTTTTTTGTCTAGAGTGACAGGGAATTATCCCCCTATTCAATGTCTAGCAGGCTTTCTCCATGCCCAGTGGGTTCTCTCCACGGCCCGAAGGCCGGTTGCCGAGCAGACACAGGTACGGGCCAACGACCCAAGTTGGCTCCAATGACGCCGTGTACAACACAGGTCCCCGCCCGTTCCCGTCATTGGCAGTGTCCCCCCGCCCCGTTGGCCCCCCATTCTACCTCAACAACAACTCTCCACAGTGTCGAGCGAACGGCCTAGCGGTTAGAAGGCGCAGCCGCGTTGAACCCGCTGAGTGACACGGACTCGCTCAAGGCGAAGGTGGGACAAAACTTTTCAGAAGGATATATTTCCTGCCCATTTGGCTAGCGAACACAAAATTGTAGCGTAACCCCCCTTCCGCAATGACGATCAGACATCAGCTCTTGATTCCTACCTAGGTTCACACCAAGTTAACTATGGAATCTGATCCTGGAGACAATATGAAATATGTCTAGCAGAGAGCAAATCTAAGCAACAAACCCCAAGGGTTTTCGTGAAGTTCCTAGCGAACACAGCTGGGTGTCCAAGGGTATCCAAGGGGTCTATCTAGTAAATTTATGGGGGATGTCACCTGTTCTATTGGAATTATTGGATAAACGAAAATGAACGGACACGGAGGGTCACGGAATATTTTCGCATGCGATTGCATGTAATTACAAAAGAATAATCATTTACGATTCTTCCGTGAGCTAGGTAGGTGGCTCCGCCACCTCAGTTGGGCAGTCTTTGCTTCCTCCCTGCTAGGCATATGACTGAGTTGTCAATTAAGGTGATGTTTACTAGGAAATATCACCTCCCTTGTCTCCAATGGCCATCTGCCGCAAAGAGTAGATGTGGCAATGTCGGGGGTGGGTGGGCATGTTATCAAAAAGCAACCGACTGATGCATTTTAGTTTAATGCAGTGCATCATATTGATGGGAAGTTTCTTAGGTGTAAACACATTGCTCCAAGGTTTAGGCATAGGCTTCACTTCGTTTTGGCGAAATAACTTCGGAAAGTTTCACGAGTACCGGTTACACGTCATCGTGACGTCAAAAATATTGTTCTAGAACTAAAATGACACTGGTGACATCATTTGAAGTCTAATGATATCATGACATCAGGCCTTTGGGAATTTGAAATTCGCCTCGGGTAAGAAATTTATATATTGTTTTTAGATTGGGGTTTATAATAACTCAATGAATAGTCTTAAACTTGAATCATACATGAATTATGATGAAAATATCGAGAGGTCGCCGCTTGTTTTGCCTAAACTTCCCTAAAAAACACCTAAAGTTTGCCTAAAACTCCATAAACTTCAACAAACTTTGCCCGGATCTTGTCATGATGCTAAGGATAAAGAAACTTCCCAACACTAGTGCAGCAGCACTTTCGCGGCAGGGTCGACGAGTCGATTTGATCGATTGCCGCCTGGGCACAACTTATTCTGTAGACGTAGTTTTAATCTGCCAATCCCGGTGGAAATCACATCCGCATGCTCACAATGATGCCTTCCAGCAATTTGACAGTTAGTAGCGGTAGGGGGCACCGAGACCAACTCTATGGGCTGATTTCTGCCGAACGGGCGGGTGGTCGATCATCGTGGTCGACTACAATAGTGGTCAAAACCCGACGACTGACGACATTTGAAACCTGATTCGTAGTTCGGTGCCACTAGAGATTGGCGGCGCACTGTGTATTTTTTCAGATCACACATTCATAAGTAGGAACGTGTATACTTTTTACGCCCCCATACAAGCTACGTAGAAATTTTGATCCGTGACCTTGAAAGGGAACCTGGGATGGGAATGGGAACCTATCGGCACAAAGTCACTTCCACTCTCTTGCTAGCCCAACAATGGTGACGTGGTCACCTCAGTTGGGCAGACTCTGATTCCTCTGACAGGTGAAAGACTGAGGTGGCAATTAAGGTGATGTTTACCAGGAAATACCACCCGCCTTGCCTCCAATGACCATCCGTCACAAAGAGCAGATGTGGCCATGTCTGCCACCAGCTAGATAAAGGGTCGGTGTAAGATGGGTAAGCAAGTGTGGGAGAGGGTTAGAAAAGGGGGTATGACCCTATCCCTGAAAAATGGCAGACCATATCAGTGGAGAGTGAAGTTCCAAGGCAGCAACGTGGATGAGTAAAATTGGCGGGAAAAGTTCCATCGTGTAGCGACTTGAGTCTTGAGCTATGACAAAGGGAGATCTAGAGGTCACCACGCTGACCTTGGGTGGCACGGAGGGAAGAACTCGCTTGATGAGCAAGAAGGGCAAGCAGTTCCTGGTACCTGAACGCAAGTGTTGGCAGTGGCGTTGGTCCGACGGCTCTCAATGATGTTATCAAAAGCTACCGACTACTGCATTTTAGCGATCCATCAAAATTTTGTCAAAATATACTGAATAGTGCATATTGTAGTTCATGCGGTGCAGCTGCACTTCAGTGGCATGGTCTACCAAAATTATGGCATTGACATGATGTTTGTGGAGGGTCTGGTTTGATTTCGGCACTAGGATCGTTCTGGTGTTGCATGACTCGTGGACATATTTTGCCCTTCAACACCCCTTGTATGGGATATTTCCGATCCTAGCGGGCCAATCAACTCACTTTTATTTTTACGTTGTAATTGCTCGTGCTAACATTGCTCTTTTTCTTCTCACAGGATGGCAGCGGAGGCGGGCGGCACAGAGATGTGAAGCTGATGAGACGACCAAGGCAGCTCGGCCTAGGGCTCGCAGAGACACAGTATGTTTAATAATCGTCTTTAATTTCAATATTTGCTGTTAGCCTTTGAACTACTTACTTTCTTTCACTTTTCCCGGGGGACAACAGGGGCGGACATGCCAACAGGTGACTCACCATCGGCTCACGAGGACAGGTGGGTGGTAAGTTTAGTTCCTTCTTCTTCTTCTTATTTATCGCCGTCATTCTAAAGTATTGCTGTCGTTGCTTTGACAAGGGGCCTGCTGGACAGGAAGAGGCGGGGGCATCTCTTTAGAGGGGAAACACATTGGAGAGGACCCATCAATAACCCGAGCCGCTACGACACTGGTTTCAATGGTTAGGGTTTGTCTTTTGTTTCCTGACTGTGATACGATACTCACCGTTGATTGTTGACTTCCATTTATTTACCTGAACTCTCGTGCTCATACCCAGTTTTGTTGCCACCGTCCTTTCCTCCCTTGCAGTCTTAGACTATGGCTCGGACAGACTCTGTTCCACCAAGGTCGGAATTTCCCTTCGACCGCGGGACCAGCGGGCAATGAGTTTAGTTGATTGTTCTTATTTTTTATCTTTGTTTATTTTTTTGAACTTTTTATTTTTTGAACTTATTACCTTTTATTTCCCCAGGACGACAGAAGGGGTGACATCGTTGGCATTTTTCCTACCACGGGGGAGGGGAGGGGGCAAGGGAGGAGTCGGGAGTCACGCACCGATTTCCCTACCTTACCCTTCCTCGCTCGTGTCGGTCAGTGGAGGGTACGTGGGGGGGGCACCGAGACGAGAGAGGTACGATGGTCCAACCCTTATTGTGTTGCTGTCACTGACCTTCCATTCCACTGACTCCTTCCCTGCTCCCATCCACAGTAAATGCCTGCACATGCCTGCCCTCGATCGCCTCCAAACAGCTTCATGATTACGGGTTTCTAGGCACCGGACTGTACGGGTCAGGTGCAGGTGGAGGGGAGAGGGGAAACCAAAGTGAAAGGGGTTTATCTGCCATTGCTCTCACCATCATTTGCTCGTGTTTCTTTGCGATCACTCCAGGTTGGTATGCAAGGAACCTTAAAACGAGCGCGGATGAGCACTACAGCTCTTGGACAAGGCACTGGGGCTCGCGCTGTGGCTGGAGATACTGCTATGTTGGGAGATCTCTTGCTGTGTGGTTGGAGAGTTGAGGAGTATCAGAGAATTTGAGATTGTGGGATTTATTGATAAAATAAACCTAACTTCTTTTTATGACTGATTGCAATAAAGAGAGATGTGTGTAGAATGTAGATAAGCTTTGTTTGATTACGTGGCCAAACACTCATACCTACACCGACCAAGACTTTGCACAATAAAAATTCTCTTTATACATAAAAGGAGCGCCTGAACCTCTGTAGTACTTATGGTATATACATACATACAATGTAGTATTCTACATGAAATACACGAGTAAAGAATCCATTTCTAGAGGGCATAAACGTCAATTATGACATCATGTGGACACGAATAATGTTGTTTCATTGCGATCTTTGTTGGAGCCTCGCATAATACGACATTAACAACTAATATTTTGTTAGTAAAATCAAACGAAAAGCACCGATACTTTTTATAGAGCTGAGAACAAAGGTGAGCCATGCAGGATCAAAACCAACTGTAAGGATTGCAGGTGGTGACAGGGAGGGACCAAGAAAAGTGGAAAAGTGGCAAAGGATGGAAAGTAAGAAGATAGACCATTATCATAGGTGTGGAAGAAAATAAAATGTAATGCCGCCGTGGTGTTAAATGGTGATGCCACACGGCATCTGCTAGACCTTCCCTACTTGCATGGGGAGAGCTGAACCCCGCCGTCATATTCGCATCCCATTTTGTAGTGCTGGCGTATCGTCTCCGGTACACACGGTACAACGATTTGATCTCTCGTTGCTAGGGTGCAGCTACAGTCAAGCTACGCTAATTCGTACCCACAAAAATTCTTACTTTCCAGACATTCGTACCACTAAAAGCCCGAACACTGCTTTTGGTGGGAATGACTCATTTACGTAAGTATAGTGTTATGACCGTATAAAAATACTGTACATACGTGTGGGTTCGTACCTATGGCCCTTCGCTAGTTAGTACTTTCCAGCAATTAGTGCATACAAACGCAGATACACCGGGGGTACGAATTGCTGCAGCGACACTGAAAATTTTAGAGGTAGTCTTGCCCCACCAAATCCGTTGGAAAAACATACCCATGCTCCCAGCATTTCAGGCAGTGATTCAGTTGTTGGGAGCAGTGGACAGAAGCCATCGCAAACACTACAGCTTCATTTTCGTCAAACCGGCAGGGGTTGGCCGTGGCCATGGTAAAAAAGCTTGGAAAAACTTAAAACTATAGGCATTGTGCATTTTTGTAGTTTTTGGATTTACACGTTATATAATTATCTTTTTTATGGATCCTGTAGTGTAACATAGGTATTGTTCGACGAAAAAAAATGCCGAAAATAGAATTTGCACAGTAGAGTTCCAATCGTGCTAAAAAATTCTACTCTACTTAGGAATTCAACCATCTGTCATCAAAACGAATGAGCTGTGATCATAACATGTTCTTAAGTGCATTAGATCAAGGACAATGTCTCAGTACCCTTGTACTCTAGCACAAATAATCAAAACTTACTAGAGGCGACGACTTTTTAAGAAATGGACTTTTTAAGAAAATTTTTTATTGGAGGCACTTTGGACGACCAAAACCCCCTATTTTTGGCCATTTGAGGCCCGTGAGCAACAAGACATTGGGGACAGACATCCGTTAGTCTCACTTGCACCCTACCGTTCGGAACTCCTCCGGGCTCGCGAACACTTCCGCTTCTCCGCAAGTGTCTCCCGCAGCATGTCCCAAAGTTTCGTAATCACCGGCCCCGGACCCTTCTCCCCGTGTGGAAATTGCATGAAGAACGACTCTTCCTCCTCGCCCTCGTCCAAGCAGGTCCAGGCATCCAGCTCCTCCCGGGGCGTCTCGCTCGTGTCCATGCTCTGCACAGGGACCACCTCGGCCGCGGTCCACACGACGAAGACCTCGGTGGCGTTGAGGAGGTCCTCGACGTGCACGTCACGCTTGCTCACGGTTATGGTGAGGTCATCGTCGTCCTTCTTCTCCTTGCCCATCTTGGCCTTCTTGAAGCTATCGGAGAAGATGGGGCGGAGTTCGTCCTTGAACTCGTTGGCCAGGACCAGGACGGTGTTCCTCGTGACTCCTGTACCGTGAACATGTTGTGTAATAAGTCAGATGAGAACAACAATTTCGCTCATAAGACATGCTCATAGTTTCTTGCAGTCATGCACGCTCACCGGGCAAGATGGTCCCTCGCTTCAGACCCGACGTGACGTTATCTCCCGTGTTCAGCACCAAAAAGACGTTCGTGGTGCTCAGCTCCTGCAGCACGGCCCGTATGATCCTCGACTTTGTCCCGGTGCCGGGTTGTGGTACGTGTCGAGCTTGAGGTAGAAGTTGTCGTGAAATCCCTTCTCCTTGGTGTCGCTGCATCACGGAACGTGGGTCGTATGCAAAGTGAGGTGCGAAAACTTGATTTGGTACATGATATACGCAATTGAACTCACCTGAATTGACGACACCATTTCGCGCGGAGCGTCCGTCAAATTCAATAGGCGCGAGAAAGGGAGGCGATGGGCGCCGCACGAACGACTGTGCCCCTCAAAGCAACTCACACTGCAATAGAATAGTTGTTTCAAGTATTGGGTGTATTGACGATACAAACAACAATCAAACAACAATCCACTCATATTTGAT
>JALLPA010001679.1:0-10364 GCA_036939895.1 Thalassiosira exigua | reverse complement strand
GCTCGAGGTGACCAGATCGCTTGCATCCAGGTCGGTATCAAGTTTTCGAGAAATGAGAACTCCAATCTTCCCTCCAAGGCCACAAGCTTCAAAACACACCATACTGCTGTCGTTTTGATGACGTATTATCTATATCCGTGCCCAGATTCCAGCAACTTCCCATGCCTGGCCTCCCGTTGCTTCGAGCTCTACACATCTTCCTCCCTTCTGTCGGACCCCGTCATTCCTGATCTTCTTCTGCGCGATCCAGTTCGTCGTCATCACCTTCCCAGAACGTGGATATGTCGGTCCGCCATTTCAATCGCCCCCGTTGGCAGAGACGTCGTACGACTGCGTGGTGGTTCCAAGTCTCGTCCCCTTCCTGTATCTCGAGCGGAATGGCACCGATGTGCCTGCTGCCACCTCTGGGTGGTGGGCTGGCAGGAGGTATTATCCACTGCCTATCGAGAAGAAGGTCACTCCTGCTCATGCCATGCGCCCACGCATTTGACTTCAAGTCCACGACCCACTGTGAGATGGTTGGGCTGGATGGATCCCAGAGCTGTTGGGACTCTGCTTCTGTTATCTCTCTCGGTAGACCCATGTACCAATACTCCGTCCCGATCCTCGTCAGCTGCCTCTTTACTTCGATCTCATCTGGCGATCTATCCACTGTCAGACCCCAACAGCAGCGATAGGGACTTACAGGACGTTCTCCTACGAACGGATGACTTGGGTCGTATGGAACGAACCACTCACGCTGTTTCTGTATCCTGGCATCAGAGGGCGCCGCCCATGGGGCGGAGAACCTGAGTGGGATTATGTCCCCTCGTGATCGCGCGGCTATATGCCCGCTTTAGTCCCAATATAGCCACTTCGACGGCCCGTGCCACAAGCTCTCCGTCTCCTCCCACCGCCGCTCCGTTCCCCGCCAGTACCAAGTTGAATGATGCCTGGAAGTCAAGCGATCGACCACAGTGTCTGGGCCCAACGTTGGGAAGGTACTCCGAGCGAGCGCCATCAACCCATCGGCCTCTGAGGTGGCCAGCTGCCTCAATCGTGCAGACAGCCCACTGGGAACCTGATCCCACTGACCACCCTCACTGTCTGAATCACAGGAAGACGTACAGTCATGAGGTGCACGCATGGGCAGGCTCCCACCATCGAGCCTGGCCGCCTCTCGATATTGTGCGCACACCGATTGAATTGACAGCATCCCTGGATGATCTCTCAGTGATGCGGGATGCAGTAGGGACACGTGCTCGTTCGCCCTGCGCACGAAATGGTCCACTTTTGGTATCATGTCCCTTAGACAGGCCCCACAGTTCGGGCTATCAAAACCTGGCCCCAACTCCTGGATGGCCCATGCTCGAAACCGCCCTGCGAATTCCACCGTTGCAACGATGCCTTCGACCTCGTGCTTTCTGCCCACGATCAGATGGGTTGGCGCAGTGGCTACGACCCTCAGAGCCCTATCTACCGCCTCGTCCATGCAGGCGATGCTGTCCTCACTGTTCTCTGGTGGGGGGAACCATTCGAGCTCAGCCTGTGCCTGCTCGCAGCTCGTCGCAGGGAGCGGTTGGGCATCGTGGGAGGAGAGTGCGGACTCATGACAACCATATCCGCAACGGTAGTGACCAAAATCAAGACCTGACCTGGAGTCGTCCTCCCATACATATCGGTCTTGATGCCAAGATGCTAATGACAGATGATGGCAATCAGGCGCCAACACTGAATACACCCAGCTCATATCGCTCCAGTGTTCTCCTTCCTCTACGCACGAATAGGGTGGGCGCCCGCGCTCCTCCATCCCAAGGTGTGGTGCCTCGTAGAAGGAGCGCCAGGGATGGATTGGGTGATCTCCCTTGGCGCGTTCAAGCTCCATCTGTGCCACTCTATCCTCCCAATCGAAAACTCCCTGCTCCACGGCCATTTTGCTTAGGCACGCGTGAAGTCTGTACAAGAACGTCGGCGCACGACCCCCCATCCAGTAGGTGGATATGGCATCCCTCATTGCTGTGGGCATCTGATGGTATGGGTTTTGGGCGTTGTCGTCTAAACCACATGCGTCGATGCATGCTCCATGGTTGGTTCCCAGAAGGCCAGAGCATCTTGAGATCGCTCGAACATCCCTCCACCCGACGAAGTGTTGGGTTGCATCGTTCCAAGAGCAGAGGGTCACCCGATGAACGAGGGCGTAATGACGAGCCAACGACAGTTCCACGTCCGTTAACAACCTTGAGAAGAGGACCATATTTCTCGACGAACAGTAGGCTTCGAGCACAGGGTGACGTGCCAGCTCACACAATGGCGGCACAAAATCAAGGGCATGCGCAACGAACTCAAACTGGGCAGGGAGGCAAGCCAGGAGGCAGAACCTATCCAGGACTCTGGACTTCCGAAACCAATAGTGCGACCGCAACAAGCTTTTGACGACGTCAACCCGCCACTCGTCGCTCGTCCACGCTGCCCCTGACGACAGGCCGGCCACGATACTGTTTACATAGTTGCGGAGGTAGGTGGCGGCCTCCACCCTCAGACCTTCCAGCTCCGAGCGCGGCGATGACGGGTCCTGCAGACGAGCGAGCGTGGCACCCAGATGAATGTAGTACAAGTCCTCCATTGTCAGTTCTGGGATTTCATCCACCTCGACCACGTGTCCTAGCTCGGACCCCTGGTCTGGATGCTCGTGATCTGCTAGATGTTCATGGACATATGACAAGGGCACTCCCCAAGCCTGGTACTCCTTCTTGGTGGGATCTAGATCGGGGAACGAACGGACTTGCCCTGTATTCCCTCCCCTGCCCATCAGACGATGCTCATCGCCCCAGTCCCTGGGCATTGCATATCTTGTCAGCGCATGGAGCACTGGCTGATTGGAAGATTCGCCACCCAATGTACCTAGCATCGCAATCAGGAGATCTATCGCTTTCTTGGCGTCCATACCAACGGAATGGTCGGCGTCTCCAACGACCTTGGGAAATACACAAGTGCAGGCCTCTCGCACTCCTTGCTGCACGTGTAGATGGTTCTCTATGTTTGACGCACCTCTCGGCCTGTCATGCTGGGCGTCTTGGTATGAACTGGGGCTCAGACGGAAAAGGAGGCAATAACACCCCAGGGCGAATCTCTTATCTTCCACTGACGCTGTCCCGTTTGCCACGCCGACGCTCATGCCCTCACAGACTGATACGAGTCGCCCTGCGTCCTTGTTATCCTTCTGCGCCAGCCACGCTGCGAAGATCATCTGGCCCTGACGCGCGGCGCCCACGGGACGGTACCTGCCAGCCATTCTTGCACAGTCGGCTGACCCGGACTCGCGTTCGTATGGATCGACGGCCTGGGTTCGATTCGTCACCGGGAAAGTATGAGCACTGCCAGGATCGAATGTTGACTGTGTCTGCGTTGCTGATCTCTTGCAGTGGTAATGGGGCCTGCGACGGCGCGACCTACGAGGTGGCGGCAGGCGCGTCTTGTGCTTTCAGTTCAGGATCGACAGGGCCGGCTTGCCTGATGAACAGAAGTGCGAATATGTCCGTTGGGCGCGGACCGTGTACTTCGGCAACGTGGATACGCATGTACGTTGGAGGTGATACTGAACGGATCCAGCATATGGGAACAGACCTGCCCAGAGATTTCTGTTCGCCCCAGTTGCCCCAATTTTGGCCATCGGGTCGAACGAACAGAAATGTGCATATGTCGGTTCTCAGTGGCCATGTTGCCTGTTGGAAGCTTGGCACGCTCTTGACCATGAACGGAAAACACACACACTACGGTTGGCTACACCGTTTCGACGCAAGTCATGTGTACCATCTATATGGAGTCTGTCTGGCCCCGGTTACCACTTACTTCGACATTGGTCGAGTACTGGATTCCTGCGCTACCGTGCATCGCAGGAGGATCTCCGTCCTGCATGTCAACTGGTGGTGGCATACCGGCCGACCAGACCCACCACCCTTCGACGTCGTGGCACCAGTACGCTGGGTGGCACGGTTTGGGAGCAACATGAACGATACTACCACCCACGTAATAAGAGGGGAAATATGCAGAGGTACTTTGAAGAGGACTTCCTGCGCGCCCTGCGCATGTGGAGACAGAGGGGAGAAGAGCTCATCGTGACAGGAGATTTCAACGACCATATTTACAACTCCCCGCTGGCTCGTGCCTTCCGTTCGAAGGAGATTGGACTGATCGAGCAGTTTCATCAGCTTTATGGAGAGGCTGCTCCCTATTCACACTTTCGCGGCGCGACGCCGATCAATGGGGTGTTCTCGACGGCAGGGGTCCAGGCAGTCGCTGGCTACCTCTACCGACACTGGGCTCCTGGCACCGTCGGGGATCACAGACTGCATGTTTTCGACTTCCCAGCGGAGGCCATATTAGGATTCGACGCTCCAGCTGTATCGAAGGCAGAGGGCCGCCTACTTCGTTGCCAGCTAGAGAGGACGCAAGTGGCGTACACTAAGGTGCTCACTCAGTTGGCGCACCGTCATTGGCTGTGTAAAAAGGCTAATGCTCTCCACGACTCGAGGAGTACTCTGAGCCCGGCACAGTTCCAGCTGCAGTATGACAAGTGGGACAAACAATATGGGGAGCTCATGCAGTGTGCTGAGAAACGTTGTCGGAAGATCAAAACGAGTGACATTGCGTGGTCCCCGGTCATTGGGACCTACATTCGCCACCTGAACATCTTTCGGTGGATTGTGAAGTATAAGCAAGGGTGTCCGACGAACTCTGCCAATCTTCACATGATGTGTCAAAACAACTTTCTCCCCTCGCCAGATAGTCTTACGCTGGAAGAGGCACAGAAAGCTGAATGGACGACTATCGCCAAGCTGGAGGACGTCAAGGCAAGAGCTCCCCAGATGCGCGTTGACCACCTCCGCGATTGTCTAGACCGTGCACGTGAACAGGACGACGAAGACAAGGCGAATGCCATCATCAAGGTCTTGAAACGCGAGGCTGATAGGAAGACATATCGGCGCATAGGACGCGCCTGTGGCAAGCCAAGAACACTTCCTGCTGCCAGATTGTCTACCCATCGCACTGAAGGGGATGTGCGGGAGAACGAAGGGGGTGGACATATAGTCTCAGGGAAAGAGGCGTTCGATGAGACGGCTAAGGGACACCTGGAGAAGCGATTCACCATAGCGAAATATTCTCTGTTCGCGGAGGGCCAGCTTGCAGAAGACGTGGGCACTCTTGGTGACGGCCCACGTGTTGACGATATCCTCCGAGGCACGTATGAGTTCCCTGCCGACACGGACAAGTACGCCAAGGTACTCTGCCAGGAGGCCGCTCGACTCTTCACTAGGACTGCAGATGATGGGATCGCGTCCCACATTATGAGTTGAGAGTTCAAGGACTGGTGGAAGTCGGCCGATGAGAACATTCAATCTTCGAAATCAGGACACCACTTTGGACACTACAAAGCCGCGGTTTACTCCGACCTCCTCACGTCTCTTCATGTTGCGAAGCTCAACCTAGCTATCTCCACTGGTATCCCGCTCTCAAGATGGGGACACGGCGTGACCGTCTTGTTGGAAAAGGAATTTGGAAGCATGTACATAGACAAGCTACGCGCAATCTGCCTCTTTGAGGCAGACTTCAACTGGTTGCAGAAGATGATCTTTGCGAAGCGTATGATCTCCAAGGGCCATGAGAAAGGGATCGTCTCTGCAGAACAATGTGCTACTACAGGTGTCAGCGCGAATCAAGGTACCATGTACAAGGTCCTCCATAACGATATATGCCGTACGCTCCACCACGACTACGGTGTGGTTAGTGCGGACCTAGAACAGTGCTTCGATTCCGTCCAACATAGCATAGCGGCGATGTCCATGCGGGCTTTTGGCGTCCCTCAGATGATCATTGCGATGGTCTTGGGCGTGTTGCAGACCATGTGCTTCTGGTTGAGGTCAGCGTATGGGCTGTCGTCGACCCCGCTTCATGGAACGGTGCAAGATCCTTTTATGGGACTATCCCAGGGCTCTGGGTTGGCGGCTGCTGGCTTCCAAGCGCTCTCCACAGTGATGGTGGAGGGGTACAAATCCATGGGTCACGGTTGTCGATATGTCTCTGCGATTACGGCCACTGTCTTCACCTTTGCTGCCGTCCTGTACGTCGACGACACTGACCTTCTCATTAAGGCAAAAGATTCAGATTCAGGGGACCAGAAGTTCTTCCAGGAGGTCCAGACTTCGATAGACGACTGGTGCGGGCTGGTACGGGCTTCTGGAGGTTCGTGCCGCGCCGACAAGTGCTACGCAAGTATTGGCTCGTTCAAGTTCACCGGTGGGAAGGCAGCCCTGAGGACGGTGCGTTCGCTGCCCACCAACGGCAAGACTGCACCCGACAAGAAGGGCAAGATCTACCCCTCTGCATTCACCATTGTCAATCGTCATCGCAGAAGGGAGAAGATTGCCTTGATCGATCCGGGGGATGCAAGAAAGACGCTGGGGGCGTTCACGTGTATCAAGGGAGGATCCAAGGCGCATTTGAAGAATATCGTAGAAGACAAGGGCTTGAAGTGGGGCGATCAGATCATCGCCAGTCGTTACCTCAAGGTGTCGGACACCTGGCTGAGTTATTCCTTCCACTTCAAGCCAAGGGTGCAATGGGGGATGGTCAGTATCTGCAGTACTCCGGGCAAGGTTGATGATGTTATGAAGAAGATCTACTACAAGGCCCTGCCCCGACTTGGGGTCAATAGACATATCAGTCGGACCATGCGCATCAAACAGCAGCTCGGGTTCCCCATGAAGTGCGAACATGTCTATGGGCATCAAGATGATAAGAAGAAACGCGAGCAAATTAAGAAGAAAAAGGAACAGCAACGGAAGAAGAAGAAGAGACAGTTTGGGGATCCAGGCCCGAAGAACTTCGATGGGCTGTCACACGACATGAGACAAAAGTTCGGACTAGACAAAGCAGAGACAGACGAAGAGGAGGGGAGGAGAACGGATGAGTCGACGGCTGGGATTGCGTCGGACGATGAAGAAGGAACAAAAGACGAAGCGCTGATGAACCAAGCATGCGATTTGCTCGCAGGTGAAACAACGACTGCAGTACTGGAAGGAGGAGGACCACCAGCAGCGCCTTTACTGGACCTTCCCTACGAAGGATCGAAGGCCATGCTCAAGATTGGTGGAAAATGGATTTCGACTAAGTATAAGGAGACGATTCAACGGGCCCACCAAAGGGAGGCGATGAAGTCGTACTGCCGGAAACGATACAAGTGGAGCGACGAGACCTTCGACACGATTGATAACAAGGCGATCGGGCGAGCTCGAAAGGGGCTCAGGCACTCGTGGAAAGTTAGGACATGCAAATTAATGCACGGATGGCTGCCAGTCAACCACGTTCGAGCGAGAATAACAGGGATAGCACATTGCCCTGGCTGTCGATGCAAAGACGAAACAGTAGCGCACATGTGCAAATGCCCGAACGAACGAATGGTCGAGACGAAAAAGAAAGCAATGTCCCAGGCACGGAAATTGATAGCATCGACAGGAGTACCGCGACACATCACCGACGCGGTGATGGAACTCGCAGCAGAGGGGCTACAGTGCAAGCGAAGCCCATCCATCCCAGACTATGACGAAGCGACTCGCATAGCCTTGCGACAACAAAGGAGAGTAGGAGTTCACCTGTTCATGCGAGGGTTCGTAGTGAGGGGCTGGAGAATAGCGTTGAAAGAGGCCAAGGTCAAAGAACCGGAGCGAAAAGTGATGGTAATCCTCAATGCGTTGTGGCAATGTATCTTTCGCGCCATATGGAAAGTGAGAAACGAACTTAGGCACGACAAGAAAGGCGAGTTTGAATTGCTCGAAAACCAGTCAATGGAAGACAAGCTCCTTTGGTATCGGAGGTACAAGAATGAAATCCTGGCATACCCAGACAGATACATGGCAGATCATTCACGAGAGAAGATTCAGGCAATGACGAAGAGGACGAAGAAGCAGTGGTTAAAGCATTTGGGGAAAGCACAGCTAGCGTACGCATTAGAATTGAAGCAAAAAGGGAAAGGCTCGGCGGTCATAACAAGGTACTTTAGCAGGGTCGAAAGGGTACAAGTAGGCGAGGCGCAGCGGGAACACTTTAGGCCAGACGATAAGAGCAGCGATGGACGAGAACGCGACCCGGGTGATTGATGACGACGCGCTGGAACAGACATCGAAACTTGGACATTAGTCGACGACGACTTCTTATAAACTTACGCGGGCATATCACCTAGGTGATGATGCAGCGCAAAATCCTGGTGCCCTGGCACATGCCAGGGCCCTTGGGATGCAATCTCAGTCACGGATTACGAGCGTAGTCTAATAGCCTTCGCGGGCCCATGGGATGTATCTAAAGATTTCTGTTATCCCCCTTCGGGGCAATCGCCGCTGGTGATGATATCCCAGTTACCTTGAACACTTCTAATTCATTGATTGCATGCCTTGCAAAGCATGAATTGGTTCTTGTGCTGAGTCGAGCCAACGACCAGGATTCATAGGAATGACTCGAATTCAAATCGATATGTTGACCTGATCCATGTACATGGAGAGCGTGGCCGTTGCCTCCACCAAAAGTTGGACCATACTCAGAATGATGGTAGACTGCATTGTTACCATTGGCAAACTTCATCTTATGGGGACGTGTCACATCGCACCCGGAGAGCACAAACAAAAATGCATTCCTGTCCCTTTTGTAATCGCCACGACTAGCCCATGGTACGTTGGAGTAACCCCCAAGAACAAATCCATCCGTAGTCTCAATCACAGTGAGAGTAGAGCCCTGAATGTCGCATTCGGAATGAAAGTTTGAAGAAGAAAGACCGTCCCTCGAGGATCGATAAAGGAGATCGAGTTCTCCATCGGAACAAGTTACACCAAACGCAAGAAATTAAGAGTGTTCTAGGCCAATAGCATGCATCCAGTTTCAGCAATAACTACCCTAGTCTCTGCCCGCCCAACTCATTAAGTAGAGCAAAATTAAGATTTTGAGGCAGATAGACCACGGCAAACAATTCTATGTTACTTGCGTAATGTGGAAAATTAAGCTAAGTAACAGCATTGAGTAGTACCTAAAAAATATGAAAACGATGAAATATAATGCGTGTCTTTCTTATTTTAGAGGGGTCTAGGGGGCCTTGCCCAAGGGGCAAAAGGAAAAGGGCGCCTCACGGCCAAAACATGCGACCCCCACGCCACCGCGTGGGGGTCCAGGTGGCCAAACGGATGACGATGCAAGTGGCCTCTGCAACCATCCTTTTTACCTTCCAATTTCGCTCCCTCCTCTCATAGCCCAGTTGGTTGTTGAATAGAAGCGTTAAACTTTGCTTGCCCTCTTCCCTTCCCTCCCAGCCATTCACGAAATTTCCCCTCCCCCAGTCGCCTTTCAAGATGTTCTCCCCCCTTTGGCTCTGATATTCCTCTCGACCCCCTTCGATCCGCAGCCGTCCTTCTTCCCGTCTACAAATTATTCTTTCCCGGATGCCCGGAGAAGACCGCACTCCACCCCCCTCACCGCTCGAGACAAATGCCTGTCGTTCAGCGCTCAAATGGCGTTGTTTGAATTCAAACAACATTTCGGGGCGGGCACCTGGTGGCGGAAGCTTGAACAGATGGTGAGTAAGATGCGTAAAAAGCAGGGCTGGCTTCGATTTGACGACCAACAAACTTACCCATTGATAATCAATTTTTTTCACGAAGCCAAAGGCGACCAGGATGGAAATGAGGAAGATGAAGAGATGGCAAACGGCAACAGAGGCGGCGATGAACAAGGCGAAGGCAAGGAAGGCGAAGACGGCGGGGGCAGCAAGAGCTCGTGGCAAAAAGCAAGGTGAAGGCGGAGGCCGTGTCAAAAACAGGGACGACGAAGGCAACGGGGGAGGCGACGGTGACGGTGATGGCGGCAGCAAAGCCAAAGACGAAGTGGAGGGCGACGAAGAAGGCCGAGGCAACCGAGGCAGCAACGGAGGTGGCCAGGGCAGCGGCGACGGCGCAGAGGCGAAGGGTGAAGGCAAAGGAAGGCGACGTGATCGTTTTTTCGTCATCATTGTCGTCGCCACCGCATTGTTCGTCGTTCGTCCTTTGTGTCGTTGCCGATCGTCGGTCCAAGGCTCGTCGGCCATCGGTCGTCGTCACCAAGAGTCGTCACTGGTATCGTACAGGTCGGTCGTCGTCGGTTGGCGCAGTTTGAGTTTCAAATTTTTAAATCAAAATGAAGAAGGTTTTTATTTTCGCTATCGTGCAACAAGAATCACCATTTGGGTCGTCAAAAAGAACTCGATAGCATCCAACGACTCACGAAGAATTTGCAAATTTGATCTTCGAATTAAAATTTAAATGGCCGAAAACTTGAACCCCAATGTCCCATTCCAAAGTCACTGCTTCCCG
>JALLPA010001678.1:0-10364 GCA_036939895.1 Thalassiosira exigua | reverse complement strand
ATGCTCGGCATATGCTCCTGCGTACTAACACGACGACAAGTCTACGATAGGTCGATATACACGTCGAAAGCGTCAGCCAAGCCGAGGCCCCTGGTGAGACTGTCGAGCGTTTTAGCACGTCATTTGAAGTTGCTCGAAGGCCAGGACGAAGGCACGACCCGAACGCGTACCTTGCTAACGACAGAAGCAGACTTGCCACGTTCATCAGCACGGCCTGAAATCCCGTTCCGTCGAGTGGCTTTAGAAGACAACGACGACTGCGCCGTCATGACAGGGACCGGATGGGACATCGTTCCCGTCGTGGGCGGCCTCTTCCTCGTCGTTGACTCCGACATCGCGGTTTCACTTTTGAATGCTCGTCAACAATTTGATTTTGTTCGTGCTCCAATTATTTTTGTGTTCCATTTATTTTAACGAGTGGAGTTGCCCGTGCCAATTTCAGTTTTTTTACGATCTCTCGCGAATCACACCGACGTGGAATATCCACATGCGCCCGCCGAATTCTACATACCTACGCCTAATCCACTCCCTACCTACATGGCACCTATAACTGCATCTATCTACTAGGTACCATGCATGTCATACGATACGATTGGTAATATGTGCGGTGAATGGATATAATTAGATCCAAAATGAATCATTGATAACTCGGCCCCATTTATGTAGGTCCCAGGAGGCAAATGGGGGTGATTCTGAATCCTAAAAGCATGCCTGATAGCATGTCGATGTGCAATTTATGATTCGGCAGACTTTAGACGGCCATCTGATACCAAACGTGGACATCAAATGGCCAAAAACGGCTATGGATCGAATTCGATCCCAAATACTGGTGTAGCAAAACAAACTAACAACTCTTAAATATAAGAGTGGTTTGTGGTTGGTCGCAGGTCCGTTTTCGGTAAACTAGATTTACCGTATTTTACGGTAAAAATATTTTATGCAGAAAAACGCCGATCCGAAGCGACTTGCATGAAGTAGAGCGTTCCCATCGCTCCCCAGGCGGCCGTGGACCCTGGGCGTATTTTTTTCAAACAAAGCAACTGCTTTGCTTTCGTTGGATATGCGGCATTGTAGGATTATATCGGAAAGCGGAGAAGGGCACCCCCGATTTTAAAGTGGATCAAATTCGATCCCTCGGATCGGATTAGCACGGCCGCACACATTACCATAAAACAAAGAAACGCCCTAAAAGTTCAAGATAATAATACATATAATCACAGCCACCTCATGGAGCAGCACCAGCCCCCCATTTAAAATTCATTGGGACATAAAACCCCAACTCCCTTCAAGGATAAGACATCCGTCAATGAGGATGTAACCTCCCACTAATCAAGTGTTTTACTCTTTCCACCTGTGTCGCCCCTTCTAGCAGCTCTGTTTCTCCCCTATGATGTCGGCTCATTTTCTCCCCTACTAGGATGACACGTTCAATGAGAGACAACAAGTCACGACATTAATACCTAGGCACTAATTCAAAAATGGAATTAACATGTTACCGTCTGGTAAAAAAAGCTTGAAAGGTTTTTATATGTCGAGCCTTTCGTTCTCGGGCTAAATCCAGCCAATTCTTTCCGGAAAGATACGGTGAAGAAAGCTGAAAAATGGAGCCCCGCGGGGGGCATCAAACGGATCAAGCAGAACATCTCAGTTGGGGGAGAGATCCTCAAATTCAGCCAACATCAATCAAGATCAAAATATGAGAGAGAAGCCTTGATTTCCTTGGAAACGCACGTGAATATCGTATGCTCTAAAAAAAGAAAAAATGTTTGGGCGATTCACGGGCAGACAGATACGGAAACGAACAGAAGCAGAAGGCGACAGGAGACACTCTGCGCCTGTGACGGCAACGACAACGGATGGCAAATGTACAGGATGGTGCGAAGCGCACGAGACAGGTGACGATACACGGTGTACATTGCGATGAGCAATGCCAACGGACACAAATTGTGTGGCGTGTGCGAGACCGTCACCGTCATTGTCTTGGTCCATGGTGTGTGATTACCCCGTCTTGTTTGGATTGTGGCAGGGTGAGGGGAAGGGAAGTGAGAGGGCTCGCGAGGTTGGGCGCATGCCTTGGAGTCGAACTCAGCATCGCGGGACGCCTGAATACTAAGCTGCACGCGTCGGCCCAGACTTCGTGGCCTCAGCTGCCATCGCACTGAAATTAGTTACAGCAAATTCAAACACTGCGACCGCCCTTAGTAGTTTCCACTCCCTCTAGTGTCGTCTTCGAGGACGAAGGCGCTGCATGGAAATTTTGGTGGCCACGCTCTTTACCAGCAGCCTTGAAGGCCACGGCGCTGGGATCATCATTGGCGATGTTGGCGGTGTCCAAGGTGCCACGGATGTGACCCTTGTAAAAGCGGGCAGTATGAGGGTGACTGATCCGATGGCGTGTATTGGAAAGGGGGAAGGACCAGGTTCGGGGAGTGCGGTCATGGAGTTGACCGCTGGAGGAAGACGGGTGAACGATGGATAAAGCCATGACTAGGAGGGAAGTGAGATAAAGAGGGGGGAAGTGGCGCAACCGGGGACTTAAACCCAGGGATCCTTGGTACTGCGGTTGTCCTCATGATAGCCTTGATGGCTGTGACACTGCAACGATTGTCCTATTGCCCCTGGCTGGAAATTGCCCTCAGTGTCTTTTTGGGAGTTGAGGATGGCGGATGTGCCAGAATGACTTGTTCATTCTGTGCATATCGTTGAAAACAGAGCTTGGGAGGGAAGTGCACAGAGTGGCTTACCCCAACTCTGAGTACGCTATTATTAGGTGGAGCTTGTGGTAAGCAAAAGCCACACAAATGATTGAGAGGAAAACTTTCGCCCTGCACAAACAGTCTATTCCTCGATATCTTTGCCAAACGTGGGGGTGTGGTGTCCAAAAAGCGTACGAAAAACAGCAAAATAGACAGCACTCCCCTGCCATAGATCGCTGTACCCCTCAAAATGGTTCCCAAATCTACGGATGTGGGGAATAGGTGCGAGAGAAAATTAGGACAAACTTTTGCTCGCCTGAGCAATTTTGTTGCGCGGAGAAACGGCGAAGCATCATGGGCTTCTACTTTGTAGAATCAAGCGTCCCACGCTGAGTAATACCTACGTACCTACTGGAGGTGATCAGACAAAATAAAAATTATGATAGAAATTAAAACTGAAAATGTATTTGAGGGTCTGGAACTACAGACACCTGGATATCTACTTACTAGCTACCTGAGTAGTTTTTTTGAGTTGATGCTCGGGGGAACCCCTATGACCACAAATTACGTAGAACTTCTTACCCTCAGGAAAATTTGATCCCATGGGGAGTTATCATTTCTAAAGGATATTGCTGAAAACTGGAGCTGAGCGCAAACAAATATATGGCCTTCATATGGGATAAACTCCCCCGGGAATGTTTTTTTCTAATGGGGTCGATTTGCCTCATTCTACTGCAATTACAACTAACCCTTCACCCTTTGACTGAGCTATTGTGAGAGTTTCGTTGTCGTGTTTACCGGCATCAAGTTTTCAGTCGCGTCATTCTTTTGACTCATTCATAAAAATTCATACTTGTCGTTTTTACACGGAATGAAGGTGTCCCCCCGGGCATTAACTCACGACTAAATGCTCTGATCCAGTTGTCCGTACAGGAAGGATACGGCAAATAACCTACGTTGAGTCAGGCCCAAAAGCTGCTAGTCGGCTGGTAGATGCACTACCATCTTGTGCGGCCTGTGAGACTGATTGGAATATGAGACTAAAATACCGCCATATAGCGCTTTACCTAGGACCTTCTGTGGGCGGATGCTATTTTATCATAAGCGTGAAAGATGTATTCACGTGTATTTATGCCAACATTCAGCCTCTGCTACACACTTGACAAATCTCAACGTTTGGCATGATTAACTCTTTGTGTCCCAGGTCGACACGGGACGGCAAGATCTTGCTGTCCCGGTAGTTGGCGGCTGATGGTTGGTGTGCGGTGGCTGGCGGCTGATAGTTGGTGTGCATGACGGACAACGCTTGCGTAGCACCGATATTCAGCGCCAATGGCAGAGGTCGCCGATTTCGGCGGTGGCAGATGGCTCGAAAAGCAAAGGAAAAAGGGGCACTGACGTACGCAGGACATGCTCTTCCGATAGTACAGGTGGCCGTCGTTAGCTCGGTGGCCGCTTCTGATGAAATAGAAATAAAGATCTTCTAATGAGGTTTACTATCCCATTTTCACCAGCTGACATTGTCCAACTTAGCCCTCAGTAGTGGCAGCGGAACAAGGGCCATCGTCGAAATAACATGGGATTTTATGCTTTTGTGTGCTGCGTGTCCGCTCTGGGACACAAATAGTTAAAACCGTTACTCGTTCTGCTGACAGGCCGTTCGTACTACAAATTGATTTTGTTGAGCTCGATTACGATGGTTATCTATGTAGAGGGCTTAACATATAATTTCCGCCTCCTTCCAGACGGCACCACAGTTAAGCACGAGTCACAACAACAGTCATTGAGAGCCATCCCCCGGGCCAGGCACGGACAAATGTCGAGTGCAAAACTTTTTCCCGAAGAATTGCTCCCAAGGGGGAATAAAACCGTCCAAAAATAAGTCCGCCCTATGTCAGGTTGTCAGGGGTTCGATTCCCCTAGCCAATTGTTCATTAGGATTAAAATTTGGTTTCGTGGTAGCTCAATTGATAGAGCAAGTGTCTGGCAATCACTAGATCTAAGTTTGAATCCAAGCTATGATTTTTTGCCATTTTTCTTCCTTATGAATGTTTAGTTCAGCAGTAGAGCACCCCTGCATATGGCGGCTTAATATACAATATCTATCTGTACGCCCGTGAGCATAGCCGCACGTTGGAGCTTGGTATGGGTAGGAAACCACAGTGTATGCAATCTTACTTATGTAGCATTCGTTAAAGCTACCTTTCAATGGATCTTGGCGTTACATAAGGGACCATAGACTGAGGCGCCCATGACACAGCAGACAGTACCACTTTCATCTGATCTGTATGGTAAATGTTGTATAGCAGGTTCTCTTGGCAATATATCTACCTATATATGATGCCAACAAATGTTTGACAACTGTAGACAAAAAAAAGGATTTTAAATTCAAACATTTCTTTGCATATTTCCTTTCATGCAAGTTCCATCCATCACCCATATTATGCACAAAATCCCACAAAAGTGCAACTCTCCTCTTCAACAACCCGCATAGAATGGTGCCCCCACACTGTCTTAACTGGCAATTACATTTTGTCACCTCACCACAAAAAGGCTTGTGGGTGCAAAGGGAGATGACGAATGTGGCACAACCTTATTGTTGTATGGTATTGATGCGATAAAACATGCAAGGTGTACATCTTTATAGTTATCTGTCAGCAAACATTTCGTGATGTTGTGACAGTGGGTTTGAAACAGGAGGGGATTTCGCTTCAAGCAATTCACCTTTAGAGATGCGGTGCTATAGGCTAGAGTTTCATTTCTGTTTCCGTTGAACCCAAGCCTTCTAGGCATGTTTTGCAAACATCCATATCAAAGCTTGGCCCTTTTACCAGACCGATCATACAATGCAGATGCAGCCTCTTTCGAACCAAGCACATTAGCCAAATCCGGTTTTTGGCCAAAAGCTTCTTCAAACAAGTCAATAGCATTCCCTCCAGGACTTCCATCCTTGACTCTTGTTTCAAAGCTCAGTGGCTGAAAGAAATCTCCTCCTTCAAAAACGCATAGGTGAATATCAAGTTTCAACGGAAGTGATTGAACAATCGAATTGACAACTTACCGATGCGACGGTTGATCATAATACCACCTTAAGTAACACAAATGTAAGTGACAGCAGTGAAAAACTTGTTTCATATCGTACATGGAACAGGCAAATGTCTAATGACTCACCAACGACTGCCACTTCATTGGCAAAGTCCCACACATCGGGCGTTTGCGCGATGCAATCATCCACTAGGTCTCGAACAATAGCATACATTTGATAGGTGACGAACGAGATTGGATCAAGCGCGTTGTCAATGCCCTCAAGACGGGGTTCCAATAACCCCACTATTGTGTTGAGCTGAGGGTCGAACAAATCAGTATCCTTGTCATCACCTAGCTTCACTGCGGGTTTATCCGAAGAAGCCTTCGCCATTAGAGCCTTGTACGCCCCAACGGCTGCTCCGCAGGCGTTCGATACCTTCGACTGCCCATCTCTTTGGAGGGCGCCAACAACGCCCCTATCGTCGATTCCAACGTGCGGAGCGAACATGACAAGCAACTTTCCGCTGTCGGGCACATGATGCAGAAAGGCACGGAAGCCGGACTTTCCAGCGAATGGTAGCCCAGCAAGTCCGCCCAGACTAAATCCTTCTTGCCAGCGGTTAACCATGAGGGCTACCAACTGCTCATCTTTGTTGTTTACCTCATCCGAACAAGCAGAGTGAGCAAAAATAGTGTTTTCCGGGGTGAAGCCACGTTTCGACAAAGTCTTGGCAATAGCCTCATCCAAATCTCCACTTAGGAGAGCTGTGGGAAATGCTACATTCTGAGCCTCCTCTGCTTTTGGTTCGATGTACAAGCTACGAAAATTTTTCTGAGCCCATTGGTATTCCTGCGAGTAATCCGCAACAATGGTCGCTCCGATGGCCGCAGCAGCCACAGATATCAAATTCCGACGGCGGGCGTCCGCCTGGATCTCCTTCGCAATTTCCCGAAACTCTGCTCTATCGATCTCTCCGGAGCCATCGGCGTCGTACTTTTTGAACATGTCCATCGCGTATTTGACGTTCCTGCTCGGCTTCACCCCCGACATCTTGGGATCTGCCATGAGTGATTTGAATTCATCAAGGTCGATGGATCCACCGGCATCGGCGTCATACTTGTCGAAGAGGTCATTCTTTTGATATTTGGGCAGCTCCACTCCAAGATCCGCGAGGGCGTCTGCGAAGGACGAGCGTGGAATGCTGCCGGTAGCTTTGACATCGATGCTGAAGAAGGCGGTCTCGAGTTCCTCCTCAGAAAAGGCACCGGCAGTTGACGAGAACCCGACTGTTCTAGACGTCGCTGGCTTGACTCTGACGAGAGGATGGTGGAGGAACGACGACACTGGCGACGCCTGTAGCTGGAGGAGCAGCCCAAGTTGCAGGGCGAGGCAGACGGATTGCATGGCGTCACTTTTTATTGTTGCTCGCATCGCATTCCTTGCCTCCTCTCGCTCGCTCTCGGTCTCGTTCGTTTCGGGTCTATCGTACCTACGGGTCTCGACCGGGCTCGGATTTTTGCTCGATGTGTGATGTTCGTGCGTGTGATGTGAAGCTACCTTATGTATTCTTTTTTTAATACTTTCTATCATTTAACATTTATTTTTTGTTAATAAATTATTGTTTATTTTTTAGTATCATTTGGAATACTTTGAAAATGTTTTTGATAGTTTTACCCCTCAAAACTGTACCAAACAAAACTAAACCCTGAAAGGTACAGAAAAAGCTACTGGCTCGCGACCTGTTGACACAAAAGATATCCAGACGTACTATGTACTTACGTAAATCGAAAATGTGTTAGGAGTAGAAAAACAATCAAGGTATTGTTTTTCATCGCTATCGAAGTTCTAGCTGCTGATTGGCTTACTAGTTCAGGTGCGTGACGGGAAGAGAAGCGAGGCCCAGCCACGCGACACGCGTCGACAAGCAAAAGCGGCAAGCAAAAGAGGCAAGAAGCCACGCCACGCATTGCCGGCCGGCTTCAGCTTCACCCAACTTTACTTGAAAATTCACCAACGGCAACGGCGCAGTCGGAGTCGACAGCGGGCCCGAAGCAAGCCGATGATGGGTACGAAAACAACGTTCAACGACGTTGAGCGCTTTCTAGATATCTCAGAGCATAAAAACATTTGATAGGTAGAAGTATTGGTCAAGAAGTGGCAATCA
Source organism: Thalassiosira exigua (assembly GCA_036939895.1). Lineage (NCBI taxonomy): Eukaryota > Bacillariophyta > Thalassiosirophyceae > Thalassiosirales > Thalassiosiraceae > Thalassiosira > Thalassiosira exigua. The sequence goes on along the minus strand of JALLPA010001678.1, from coordinate 2,476 downwards.
ACAATCAGCAAAGAAGAGGCAATCGGTACCATATGTATCCCCCAAAACTGTTGGTGCTTGGCGCAGTCGCCGCTGCCGCAGACGTCGTGGCTGCGTTCCAGTTGAAAGACGCAGCGGACTACGAGGTGAACCGAGATCTGCTCGAAGAGAGCTACCCTGCCTACAAATCGTTCCACGGCGCGATGCACGCGGGCTTGATGCCGGCCTGGATCGACGATGGAAGCGCGAGCGATGATTATTCTTCCTATTCCTTTTGGCTCTTTCAGCCAGATGTGGAGAGTGGCGACCCCGACGATGATGCAGATGAATCATTTCGCAATGACACGTTGCTAGTATGGTTCAATGGAGGTCCAGGATGTTCGAGCTTCGTTGGGTTGATGGGAGAGATGGGTGAGAAACATGTTTTTTGTCATGTTCTGTGTCATGAATATGCAGTCAAAGATGCAGCCACCGACCTGGTATGTTACGTGCCTTCGCATTGATAGGACCAGTAGGAATAGCCAAGTTTGGCCCAGGCATCCCATCTCCCAATCCTGCAACCCTCATGGATGCGCCTCTAGTTGAGAATGAATATGCTTGGACGAAAAAGAGCGCTATGCTTTTTGTAGAGCAGCCGGGAGGGACGGGATTCAGCACTGCATCTTCAGAGTGGACTGACGAGGAGGCCGAGAAACGCACCGAAGACGATGTTGCGAGCGCCTTCTGGGCCTTCCTCCAGAACATGTATGCCACATTTGAGGAACTCGGGAGCAAAAAGCTGTACCTTTCCGGCGAGTCGTACGCTGGCATGTATATTCCTTCGATAGCCCGGGGCATCCACCTTCGAAACGTTGACCTCCAGATCGGAAAAAATATGGGAGAAAGTGAAGCACAGTCATTGCAAATGGTCAATCTTCGTGGATTAGCCATTGGAAATGGTTGGATTGACCCGATGATACAGGGGCCGACAACTATTGATTTTGCCTGGTGGCATGGAATGATAGGTAGGTCTACAGTGTGACAAATGTGTCGTAGGCGTGTGACTCCTCCGATCACCCACTTCATTCTTGTTTCCTTAGATCTGCAAACGTACAGAGGCCTGCATGAAATGTGGGACGAGTGCGTAGCGAGGAAGATTACTGACTCTGCGGAGAAACCATTTCATCCCTTCACCATGCCGGATGAGTGTGGAATATCCCAAGCTGTGATGAAAGCTAGTGGAAGTAATTTTCAGTACGATGTCACGACTTACGACGCATATCCTGCAGTTCTCAATAAAGGCAAGTGCATTATTCGGCGAAGTTTATTATCCAATTATGACAGATGCACACAAATATATTGACGCACATCGTCTTCCCGTCGTGTAGGAGGGAGTATTTTCACATTCTTCAACAACCCAAATGTTCGAGCTGCGTTGAATTATCCAACAATCGAGGAACATCCGCAATGGCAGGCATGCGTTGAGGGGAGTGGAAGGCGTAGACGATTGGAGGCATCGCAACAAAGGAAGTTGATTCTTCTTGATAACGATGCACCATCGTCTGTTGTCCCATACATTGCTGAGTTACTTGACGACGCCAAACTAGACATTTTGATGTATAATGGCGATCTTGACTTGGCTTGCAGCTCGCAAAGTACTGAGTTAGCACTCGAATCGATGGAGTGGACTGGCAAGCAAGGTTGGATGGACTCTGATGCTACCAAATGGAAGCAATGGACTGTCGATGGCGAAGCTGCTGGGCACACCAAGCAGCTCAAGAACCTTCAGTTCTTAGGTAAGGGAAATGTTGTGACATTGTCAACTTTGTTTGGAACCTGTCGAGTCCATTGATCAACTATGTTTGGATCTTTTTGAGCAGTTGTATATAACTCAGGGCACTTCGTTCCCATCAATCAAGCGAGGAACTCGCTCAATATGATCGGCAGACTCCTGGACGGAAAAACCATGGGAGACAAACAACTGCACATGTTTCCTCCTAGAGAAAAGAAACATCCAGAAGAATCCCAGGGGACTGAGCCATCAAAGGGTATGAGCGATGACTCGGAAGAAGTTACACCGGATGGCGAGGGACAGAAAAACGAACGCTCTTTCCTTCCTGGACTTGTAGGCTTTCTCCTTGGCATATTGGCGCACTTTTTGATCACGAAGCACTCCTTAGCTTCGCGAAAAACGTGGACCCCATCATCATCCTCGCATACTGATTCTATGGACGTTACAGAAACAACTCCGTTGAATATTGCCCCCTGATATAATCCAGATTGGAGGTTCAATGTGAATACATGAAAGAAGAAACCCATCTGTAGGATAAGGCACACTTTTAGGCGAGCAGACACAATAATAATGCATTGATAATCTTAAATGATCAACCTAGATGTAGTATGTGGCCATGCATCTATTGGAGTTTTGAACCCAAAATTACGGCACTTCGACATGAACCTGCTCTCTTCCCGAACCACCTCGGCTCCTTCAGGACTAGGCGCCGAATTCCTCCTTGAG
>JALLPA010001677.1:0-10367 GCA_036939895.1 Thalassiosira exigua | reverse complement strand
TTTAATGGTTCAAAATAGGTTTTTACTCGTAATTTTGTCTTTGTATTCACAAGTCCTGTTGGAAGCTTATATCCAAGCGATGTTTTTTCTACACGAGTGCCGATACAAAAAGACGGCACCGTGCGATTACAAAATTGTTGCGCGACTGACTCTTTACGATACATATTTGGTGATTACTAAAAAACTGTTCGTGTAAGTAGGACTGATTCGTTACATCCGTACCTCATCGCACTCTTGTTCGTGTCTCTAAAATTTGTAATTTTTGCGCGGCGTGGATCAAATTACAGCGCCACTACAGTAACTTAGACGTATAGTACGTTGCCTTTGGGCGTCTAAGTTGCTGTAATGTCTTACTTACTGTACGATAACAAGTACGTGATTTATACAAGTTCCCACGTATATAAAGATCTCGCCGGTACAAATGGATCGTCAAATGGATGTCTAAGTTGCTGCAATGTCTGACTTACTGTAGGTCTAAGTTGTCGTAGTGCGACTGTACAAAACGAGTGATTTGTGAAGAGAACAGTTCGCTCGCAAGCTCGCGATCTTTTCTCATCACAAATCACTCGTTTTGTGATTTGATCTACTCGCGCGCAAATTACAAATTACAAAAACTTACACTTGTGCGATTACTTATAGTACCTATGTACCGTCGACGAAGTAGAAAGAGAGCTATCAGCCCCTGACTGAGAGCTGCTTGGTTCAAAAAGCTTTGTCCGTCTTCCGTAACCACGCCCCCCCCCCCCTTTGTGTCACAAAAATAAAATGCGAACCCCACATATTATCCCTTGCGCGCGACCGTGTCACCCAGTACCTACTGGGCAGCCAGGGCTCGCACCGGCTCGCTTCCCGGCGGCCCACGGCGCCCGAAAAAAATCACACCACCGTTTCCAAATCCTCCTCACAATGGCGAATTTTTGCTCCTAGGGCCCCTTTTCGTCCTCTCCCGCTCCAGCTCGCATCGTTTTTGGTTGGCCCACGGACATAATCCTTAGGCCACTTCGAGACCGATCTACTGATGTGCCTATCTTACTCTTACCCGGGGGCGCCGTCGTTTTGACGCTAGGTTGATCGCGGTCCCCGCAGCGCGACCCTCGCCGCAGCCCCGTCCAGCGCTGTGACTGCCTCATTTGTCTCGATTGTTGCTCTATTTTGGTCGGCCGACATGGGGGGGCACCGAGAGACGCAACTTGGGGACCGCGATTGACCTAGCGTCGCGACGGTGGCGTCGTGGGCTAAGAATTGTTAGTGGTCAAGTAAATACCCCGTATGTACCTAAGCCCCTCACTTCACCCAAGCGGATCATGACGACTATGCTCCGCTATTAGGTTATGACTGCCCATGCGCGGCTTTCATACGCTCTCCTGATGGGTGAACGTCTCCTACGCAATCCCTACCATCCAGACAGGGGGGACGACGCCTTTGGGTGCCGAGCCTGCTGGAACTGCAAAAATAGCCGCCGCCGTTCCCGAGAACGGCCGTGCCGCGTCCCCGATCTTTGATCGAGATGATCTCCACTGCGTTTTACGCGCCGCCAGTGCTCTGTGATGTTGCTGCCGCCGCCTTGCCAGTGGACGCCCCAATCAGGCCCAACAACTCTCCCTCTCTACCTCCCGACGACCAGGGGGGTGCGTTCTTCTCGACGCCGGCTCCTCTTTCCCCCACCGAGAGGGTGTGGCATGACCCCGCCCGTGGCCATCAACAGCGGAACACCCGCGCCCATCAACCACCGCGTCTATCGACCAGAGCTACTCACCCCATCGGCCCATCCTGCCCTCTCTTGCACTGGGTCCATCAACCGGCGCTGCCCCTACCTGCCCCCCCCCCCCAACGCTCACCACGGACGTCCCCAACTACGCCTCCGGTCTTCCCCTCCCATTGAATCTGGGAGGATTTACTGCGGGACGACGGGGAATTGCCGCGTGTGGTGGGGGAGAGATTGATCTCCCTCCACTACAACAGGGGCCACGCGGGGAACCATGAGCTGGGGCTTGGCCTCCTCCAGCTCATATGGTACGACGACGGGGATGACCTCTTCGATGGCGGGGAATACTCGGATGCATACGATGACGAGGATGGTATACACCACCCTTGGACGCAGCATACGACCCGCCCTTGGATGTCTACGCCGACAAGGAGTACGCAGCGTAAAATCCGCCCTCGGATTTCTACGCCAACGGGGTTCACATCTCGCCCTTATACATTGCTGCCAACGACGGCAGGCCCTCGGCCATCAACGACGACGGGGAGTGTGCCCCGCCCTCAGATGTCTCCAACGACGGGGAGTCTGCACCGGCCGACTCAGATGACGCTGTTTCCATGCCACCCTCAGATGTTGACAACGGCGGGGATTCCACCTCTTACAATGACGACTCGGGCTTCGACGACAATGACGCCTTCAACGACGGGAAGTCGGCCTCCGATGATGATGACCCGGACTTTGGTGAGGCATTCCTTCCTCCCTGCCACAGCCACTGCCACGCACTGTCACCTGCCATTGCCTGCCAGCCCCCCTCCAAAACGGAGCGATGTTCGACCCGCCCCGCCCTATAATCATGCCACAGCAAGTCAAGGGGGCGATGACCCGGATGATGAGCCGGACGATGAGCCGGACGATGAACAAAGGCGTGGTCTGCTCTATGGACGGTCAGTCATTTGGTTGGTCGGAACTTGCTGGGGTTTGAACAAGGACATGGGCATGGATGAGTTAGGAGTCTGTGAGGACTGCGCACCGCCAATAACGCAGATGGATTCCACTGCAGCCCTCTTCACTGCCAAGTTATTGCTCGTCACCTAGCACGACAAACCTTAACACCTTCACCTACCTCCGATGCTTGGGGTGGCCAAGGAGGGCTTAGGAGGAGAAGTCACGGGTCCGTTGACAATCCGTGCATTTAAAACCGAAGTTTGTAGCTGTTGTTTTACCAATCATTATTTGTTAATACGTACTTTTTATTATTGATATTTCCAAGCTTCTATAATAGAGCTAATAGGTTGGTTTTTGGCTTTTGCAAATGCCTGTCTGGGTTTCGGGACGCTTGTTTATGTAACAGTCAATTCGGTCAGGAAAGGCATCAGTAGTCAGCTTCTAGTAGTAAGTGTAGTCCGACGGCACGTAGCCCGATCCCCCTGAGTCCAGGAGAGGGATCGTAATCTTTGTTGTTATTCAGGTTGATTGATCAGGGTCAAAAGCGGTCAAGAAGTTGTGTTGGCTGGGGCCAACTTGCCTCTCAAAGTCAGCTAGCACCAAGCAAACCGCAAGCAAGCAACCGAATCGTCATCAATCGTCAAGATATATATCGTGGTCAACGGAAGCTTGTACATGGGAATCACTATCCCCACTGTACATTGCCATACTCGCGCTAATGGCATAACGCAATAGCATACTTCAGGTAGTGTAGGTAAGTACCACGGTGGATCGCTAACACAGCCTATTTAACCTGTGGCAAATCTTCACGTGCGACATTGCAGATCAAGCTGCCCGGCGCGCAATTGGAAGGTTCCGCGCGTGGCCGGCGCGTACACACACAAGCTTCGTAGTTGGGGGCCAAATTTATCAGTCCCCTCGAGGTCAATCGTCCCCTCTCAAGGACTTTGAATGAACTTGCAAAAAGGCCTCAAACAAATCAAAGTTAGATCAGCAGTCATGCATCAAATCATTCATACATAGTCATAAATATCATACAAGACATCACGAACCAATCCGCGCTGCTTGGTATAAAATAAAACAGTTCTTCAGTCTCAGGATATATGACATCACGTCAAGCTTTGGAAAGGCTGTATCATAGAGTGTCAAATTCAAGTCGTGACTGGTCAAATGTTTTCTTGAATCAGTGCACAGTTATGTAAGCACAAAAGTAGTTGACACACATCACCAAGGGTCAGGGTCACTAAGTACAACACAGATACATTGAGTATCAAGCATGTGGGGTCATATGATAGCATTGACAAAAGTCATGGTCATGTCAGCTGTCAACTGGGGCCTCAGTCATTTGCCGCCTACAACAAGTCGCAATAAAAGTGTGTATCACGATAACCATTGTCCTCTTAAAGCTCAGAGGTCACCTTGACATGTTTCACTTCATTCACAAAGCCGCCCCTCCAAAAGGAGTTGCCAATGATAAAGTCAATTCATAATTGTCATTGATGAAGTCAATTCATAATAATTTTGTTCAGACAAACTTCCACTGGTGCTGGGGTATCTTGCATTTTGCCTCTTAATCAGGGAGATAATCCACTCTCACTTCAGGACACGATGTACCTCACCAATTGAAGGTAGGTTCATTCACAAGGTCTTGAGCGAACTATGTACTCGGTCATCCTGATTGGATGAGACTCCTTGGGGTATAATAACCACCCAAGATGTTGAGCCATCCTCGCATTGATAACAAAACCATCAATTTGTGGTACTTCAATCACCGACAGTCTGTTCATCTTCGTGGTCTCACTGGGGGCAAGCGGTTGCAGCCAGTTCAGTTCAATCATTTTAATTTTATTCATCATCACATAGGTAGTAATGTCGGCACCTCAGCACACTTAGTAGATACCGTCACAAAAGAGAGGGATGTAACACAGTCCTTATGCCTCGTGGTGTGGTCGATATGTACAGTTTATTTGTGTCTCCGGCGCATCAATTCAAAATCAGTATCATGCTATGTTGCAGAAGCTTAGCAAGATTGGTGTCAGCAGTATCAAGTCAAGTCAAAATTGGTGGCAATATTTTCGCAGATGGGGCTGCAGAAAACAGTCGTTTGACAGCAGTAATGTCCGCAGCATCAGCAGTCATCCACAGAGTTGATAACCAACAATGGACCCCTCACTGTGGCATCACTGCGATCAATAAGAATTTTACAGGAGTCAGGCAAGTCAATCAGTGTTATGTTCATCACATGCTTGTGCACCGTGAACATTCACATGTCGCACATGGTCACGTTGAGTGTACCCTTTCCCATGCAGCAAGTATCGGCACGAGTGTCATTTTCTAAAGTAGATTCATTACCAGATAATTTCACCGACGACATTCTAACGCCCCGGGGTCAGGGGCGGTATCAATGGTCAAAACATCATCAAAGGATGTGTGGTATAAAGCCTCATTGGAGCAACCACTGTGCAACCAATGTCATGGTCATCATTCTCATTTCTCAAAGGAGAAACAGTAACAGTCATATCATAACATGATTTGCGGCATAAGCCTCATTGGAGCAGGTGCTACCAATGTCGAGAGGTTTTTTTCTACCTGAGATTTTGGGCGACATTTGCCTAAGACGTAGGAATTAGTACAAATATCTGCTCTCCAATTTTTGTCCGTGTTCTCGCGGGCTCTTTTTTTCGTGATGAATGACGGGGAGGGCGACGACCGACCAACGACCATCACACCATGACGAAGCCACCCCCCTTGCTTCGACGGCCACTGCGGCGGCTGTGCCAGCCCCATGAAGCCACCGAGCGGGGAAAAGCTTATCCACTAGGTCCATGAGGCCCTGCGGAGAGCGCTTAGCGTGGCGTTATGTTCCGCCAATTCCCCCCTATGGCAAAGATTAGTACATAAAAAATAGTTCATATTCCGCTGCTCATCATAGGACGTCAAAGCCGCCGCCCTTCGGACGAGTTTGTCGACGACGCGGCGAATCTATTCTAAACTAACTAATCTAGAAGTAGTTTGATCGGGGGAGCCACACATTAATCGTATGTCTATTTTTATCTATGGACTTCTGGGGCGTCGGTCCGATGGCGTCAAACCAAGCTGCTTTGGTTGACGGGTGATTCCTCGGCCGATAAAGCATGCACCGCAAATTGCCCTGGTCGAACTTAAAGCTATAAGGTAAAGGGCTCTAAGGAGAGCCCTCCGGCGCTGGTATCCGCCGCCTCCTTGCGGAGAAATCCCGCCGCCACCGTCACCGTCGTCGCTGGGGGTGGGTGGTTTTGTGCGTCGGTTCTCTCTCTCTCCTGGCCCGTGCTCGTGGTGTCTGGTGGCGTATTTTTTTCGGTGGCGCGCGGTTGGTGGTCGGAGGAGTTTTCATGGAGAGACGACCATAGATACCTCGACTTCGTACATCATTCGCGAGGTTGCTACTGGACCAATGTCGGCGCTGAAGAGATATTCATTATCTACACTGAATGATGAGTATGAACATGTTTCAACTTTAATGAGAGGTAGAGGTTCTCGCGTGGCGAATGACGTGCGAAGATGGTCAACAAAAATAGCTAACTGTTTTACTAGATGTTTTGTGGCGGGTGGGTGGAGTGTCCGAGGTACGTAGAAATTGCGTCAGGTAGGAAAAAAACCTCTCTGATCATGGTCATCATTCTCATGATCGGAATAATTGCAAGAGTCAACGGCATCATAAGTCTTGTGCTTGGTATCTCCGGCGAAGGGGCCGCCAGAGTCATTGTCATCATCATCATCATTCTTGTGTTCTCCATCAAGCATAATAGGAAAGAATACGTTCTGGTTCTCGTCAAACAAGGACAATTGTGAACATAGTTCAGCAAACTGGTGCTCCATGCCATGGTGAGCAAAAGATCATTTGTTCATGTCATTGTTGTCATCAACCCTTTCCTTCCTAGTACGTTGTTTGTACCTTGTTTTTCATAAAACTGCATAAAAACCCCATATTACATCCGTTTTACACCATTACAAGACCATTATACCCCACACATACCTCCTCTAGATGTATGTCACGCCTGGCTCGGTCATTGTGACAGATTTAGGGTTGTCCTAGTGACAAACGTAATCTTCGGTCAAGACATTAGCACACGACCAAATATATAGTATATTTCACTTTTAGCACCCACCGATCCTTCTTGTTGTATACCTTGTTTCATCTGGTCCAGTGTTGGTACTGGTACTGCATGTCTAATGTTATGATGTAGAACCTAACGTATACCATAAAGTGTTATTGTGGCACTCAATGTGACACAATAATGTTTGTTGAGGTACACTATATACCGCAATAAACACACGGTACCCCAGGTAACCCTACATGGCACCCTTGAAGCCAGTACCCTCCTCATACCCAAGCAACGGTACCCTAATGGTGGTACCTCTCATTACGTTTGGGATTCTAGTACCCTCCCAGTGTCTTAATACCCTTGTTGTGGCACCCTTTGGACGGTACCTCGGTGATACTCTTGTGTTGGTGCACTACCGGTGTCCTCGGGATCAGGGGACCAGCCCACACTCGAGCCCCTGGTCTGCTCCCTCCAAGGCTCGTGAACGGGACGAATCGGCTCGATTTCCTGTCGCCATTCATTTTGTTGCGTCTTTGAAAATATCTCCGCCACTGGCTTGATTGACTGAGACCGATCAATGAAAGGAATAAAATATTTGTGCATCACGATGTCCGACTGAGCTCGAACATCCACCAAGCTGTCGTGGGCGCCGTCAAGGTTCCTTTCATGTAGAAACTTCCACACGACCCCAAGCTCAAGACTGTCGAGCTGGGACTTCTTCTTGTGCAGCCAGCACGATTCATATTTTGAGATGACACGAAAAGGGTCGAGAAAATAGTTGATATTATCTGGCAGGTCATACTTCGATCCTGGAGCTTGGATCAATTTCCACAGCCATTTCATATCACACCGCTCTCCATTGTACGCGGAAAGAATTACTTTCTCATTCTGTCTAACGTGATTGCCTAACCAACATAAAAATCTAGCCTAAACATCCGACATGGGATCCGCGTTCACAATCAAAGGATGGGCCCGGTGGAGGCCGTGGATTGCGACTGAATTTGAATCCCAATTCACTCGCTCTAGAAGTCGACATACTCATTGAACGTTTCCGTCTTGCGGCGTATATTGCTTGCCACATCCTTTGATTTCGAACTCCCGCTGGGACTCAACTCCAATCGGATAAATTCAGCCGAAAGCCGAACAACACTGATGTACTCAACAGCTTTCTCTATGTTGAACGATAGCAAGACGGCCGTGTTCTTGGTAAAGTCGCCGTGGGCTATCGAGCGCCCCTTCGGAATCTTCTGGCCGGCATTGTTGACGTTATCAGTAGGAGCTATTTGTCAGTAGGAGCTATTGGTGGATGCACTTTGTCAGGCTGGGCCATAAGAAAGCTGGGCGTCCGAGGGGAAGATGGACCACCATGGTCATGGTCCCTCGGAGCAGAAGAGTGAAGACTCGACAATCAACACGCGAAGTGATGATGTGGAAAAGAGTGCGCTATCTGGTTAGCTAAGTAGCTATGCATGCTAACCTGATGGAGCGAGCGATCTCTGTGCGACTCCGCGTGCAACTTCGTCCTATAGAAGGACGACGTCAGCGTAGGAATCAGCACATTTGATGACCCTAAATAGATAGTGTCAGCTAAGTCAATAGCTTAGGCTGCACGCTTATCAAAATCAGAAAAGCTGCATTATGACACTGACGAGCAATCATTGGAACTTGAACAATCAACCAAGGGAACAATTCAACTGTCCATTTGATAACATTTCCAACAAGATTGGTTGCTACAGAATCGCATTATTCTCATTGTCGACATCATCTTTGACATTGTCCTCCTTGCCTGCTACGCTTGAGTCCACCGTGTCATACTTGAATCCACTCGCCGCAACGAAACCTTGCCCATTTTCATGGTTGTAAACACTAACATAAAATTGGGGCTTCCCTAAAGGCTCCAATACCAAGATTACCGCCAATGCGAATGGCATCTTTGGCACTTTCAGCTGAAGCGTACTTAACAAAAGTGTGTCACAACTGCCATTGACCCTATCATCAGACGTTTTACCATTGATTCCAATCGCGAAGTAGTTCTTATCTAAGTCTGGGCTCTTTCAAAGCTTTGCTCGTAAGAACAACTTCTTTCAAGATATGGAGAAAGAATAAGCTAGCGAGAAGAATCAGGTCGTTCCAGAGTAAAAGTACATTGGAAAGAACATGCGCATTTTATTTATTTTCATTGAGTAGATCATGTCAAGATCCCATTGATCCAGCACGTCAAAGCATATCGAGGGTCGTTACCGCGAGATGCAAGGACTTGATGCTCCACTTTCGACGAATCAAACAATATTAACTTCCCTCCAGTAGGTGTGATGTCCACACCCATTTCATTTCGTTCCTCGCCTTCGTCATGATGATTAAATACCTGGAGTTCCCCCCCCGAGTCCCAATCTGACTTGTTCAGATATAGAATTGCAGTCACGACACGTCCTCGATAATCGCTTGCTCGAAGAAACTCCACCACTCCCATTTCATTCATTGATAGATTGCATCTGTCTAAATGTCGAACATATATTGAAGAACCATCTGGCTCGTATCTAGCGAGCTGACATTGCTTTGGTACCAAATACGAATGACTTGTGATATAGTCAAATTTGTTCAGTAGGAATGGTATTCCCCTCAACAACTTGACACAATGTATCAATGCATCTCCATGAATGCCATGCTCATGATGATCACTCTCTCGTATCGAAAGTATTTGATCCTGTCTAACATCACTATCGTTCAAATGATTTGCGTTGTCCATTGCATCACTGAGCTTTTCAATATTCTCCCGGGCATACTTGAGAGTTTCTACGGAGAGGACATTATTTACCACTACAATATTCTTCTCTTCCAACTCACGAACGTGCGCTGCATAAAAATTTCAGATATGACGACAACACGTGAGGGAGGGGGGTCAGTGACTGCCTTACGCCGAAACAACTCTTCATACATAAACTTACCTTCCGTAATGATTGAGCTCAGCGGAGGATATCTCGCTTCCATGGCACTCTCAGCATCGTCCAATGAAGTTCTCATGTAGGCTTCTATGACAGTAAATGTGGAGGCCGCTGCAACTGCAGCTAGAGCGACACGATCGAAGCTGACTGCTGCTATGATCTTGTTCATGGTGACGGGTTGTGGGTTGTAGGTTGTATGTGGGTTGTAGGTTGTGGTCTGTTGTGGTTAGCCGCACTCTAGAGAGAGGCCAAGACGCGATCCTCCTGGTTGGCCTCGTCGTCGGCCTTGGCGTTCATTTCGTCGCTGACCTTGTCGTCGGCTTCGACATCGCAAGACTCATCATTGTCAGCGCTGGGCTCGTCGCCGGCCTCGTCGTGCTCCTCCTCTGTCTCACCGGCCTCATCACCTCTGGAAGGACAGCACCCCTGTCGTATTACTGTTGTCGCTGTCTCTCCTCCGCCGTCCGCCGTCGTCGTCTGTCGACTATTATTTCTGTGGCGCGGGATGTCGCTCTCAGTCTCAGGCTGTACATAGGTACCTACTTAGGTAAATAATTTGATGGCCGACAACAACAGGAGCCCATAAATCGGCTCCTGGACAACAGGCCCCATGACATCAGATGGACTAGAAAAACTGACCCTGGTTCACCAGAGGGGGTTCTAGCAGCAAATGGCTCTCTAACTAGCTCTAGT
>JALLPA010001675.1:0-10368 GCA_036939895.1 Thalassiosira exigua | reverse complement strand
GGCACCCCCCCCCCCCCCCCACACACACACACACCGTCAACCGTCAGCCCCAACTTCCTCTGTCCTAGTGTCCCCTGTTGCTGTAGCAGTCATTGGGGTCATGTCGAGATTAGGGGGAGCGGCAATCTCTTTTTCCTTCCCCCGCTATACTGATCATCGTTTACAGAGGAGGAGCTCCTACAAGAAGCAGAGATGGTGAGTCGGATTAGATCATTTTTTTTACTTAAAATGACCAAAATGCTGAAAACACTGTCTTTCCATACCCCCCCCCCTCCCGCTCACTCTCATCAGTGTTGGTGTTGCCACGCCGCTCCAGCTCTGTCCCTAGAAAATCCCCTGTATGCCGGCCGGTACCTACGCAAAGAGGGAAGGAGTGCACACCTGAGGTCAGGGTTGCAGGGGGAGAATGCCCAAACACTCACCATACCCCACCCCCATCCTCAGAAAATCAGCGTGTGAGCACCTACACGAGGCAGGAATGGTAATTCTGCGCGTGGTTATTGGGGGAATTGACGCATTGTCACGAAAAATACTCACGTTCTGCCCTCCGCGTAGCCTCACAATTTTTGGTGGACAAGTTGCTCCAGCGCTGACGTAGAGCGATACAGGGCCTGACAGGGAGATTCTGCCAACACACGGACGGATGGAGGTCGAGAGGGGGGATGCATCTCGGCAACAGGTGGGTGAGGGAGATGGAGGCGGTAGAGGATGACAAGAACGCACTGCCACACCAGGTCATGGCCGCCCGTCGCCGTCGCCGGCCATGGCCATTTTTATTTTGTGTTTTGTATTTGTGATTTCGCCTTGCTCAAGCGAGTGCAGCGTGCGCGCCGGCAACCGTCTGCAGTGTTTCTGTCCGCAACCTCCTCCTGCGATCACTATCGTGCGGCAGGGCAACAGGCCGTAGGTATTTCTACATTGGGATTAATAATCAAAAATATTTCGGTCGTTGCATTTTTGCACGGGTTTGAATATTCAAAATACCGAATATTTTGCATATTCCTATGTGACAATATATGAATCATGTAATGCAATATATGTAAATAATTGTTTATAATCAAAATATTGATTTTGTTTTTATCGAATAATATTAATACAGATATGGTGAATGTTTTCACCAATGGAAAACTTTTTGAATTTCAGAATGTTCTTTAACATTGACAGTTTGATTTTTCGTTGATGATAAATGACTGTGATAGTAAACATAAGCTGTTATTACAGGACAAAGAACGGACATTTATTATGTGACTTGGTTATATCAAAAGTGCCCTTTTGGTTTAATTAATAATGTCTACCGCGGAATCAATAAATTGATGCAATTCGGTCAGTTTTAGCTACATCTTGAAAATTTAAGATCAAGAAATCTTGGGTAATTATTATTGAACATCTGATTTTACTCTGATCATAAATGACTGCGCCAGTAAACATGAGTGGATATTCTTGGGCAATAAATGAATATATTTCATGCAAAATGGTTACATCAAAAGTGCCCCTTAGAGCAAGTACTTATGTTTACTACAGAGTCAACTATTTATTGCATCTAGCTAGGTCATTATTGGCTGCAACTTGTATATTTAAGACCAGATCAGTCTTGAGTGAGTTTCTGATGCAGGAGAACCAAAAGCCCCCAGTCGGCCTCAAGCCTTCGGCTGACGACGAGGGAGGCCAGCAACCCTCCACTGAACAAAAGGAAGGGAAGCTAGATGAGAACGAGGTGTTCCATCTCGCTCTGGTCACGTCCATGTGAACAGCCCTCATGGACAGCACAACCTCAAGCCAACCGCCAATCAGGAGAACCAAAAGCCTCCTGTCGGCCTCAATCCTTCGGCCAACAACAACGGGGGCCCATCTACCCTCCGCTGAAGAAGAGGAAGATAAGCTAGATGAGGGCGGGGTATTCCAGTTCGTTCTGGTTCTGGCCATGCCGATGTCAACAGCCGTCACTGAGGGCGACCTCAAGCCGGCCGCCGACGAGGAGATCGACTCAAGGCAGCCGATGTTGAGGAAGCAACCACAAGTCACTGCCAGAACCGAAGTCAAAGACCGCAAGCTCTTCCCTATTTCTATCGAAGGCAGTTTTGAAGATTTCTAAATGGATGAACAAGGCCAGAAAACTGTCCTCCTTGGTGGTATCATCCAAGAGCATAAGAAGTCATAAATTTCGTCTGAGAAAGCAACTACCCCAGGCGTTGTCACCAGGAAAAACCGAAAGCATTGTCCGTATGTGTATTTCTTCAATATGTCAGTTTACCTTGGATCATGGCTGAGATTTGATATTGCTAAGCAAATCAGACAGAAATCTGTGGACATGATAGAGGAGTTAGACTATCCAAAGTCACAGTCCAAAGTCACAGAAACAGAAAACGATTGATTTGTTGAACAATTTGAAGGATAGTCATTACGCCCATACCCAGATGAGAAATGTCAGGGTCAAATGAGTGTGAGGAGGGATGAATGTGGCAATATCCAATCTGATGTGATCATCCCAGAGAATCAACTGGTTTATTATCATGCTAGTGGTGAACGTGTTTCATACGTTCCTTACGGTGGTAGACATAAACCAGCGTGTCGTTGCAAGAATTTGTCCAAGCTGGTAACAGACGGGGAGTTCTTGTTGATATTGCCCAGAACCCTAATCTGGGCACTCTCAGAGCGTGCTCAGATTAGGGTTCTGGGCAATATCAACAGTTCTGCAGGGGTCACTACCTTATGATAAGCAAGGAGGCTTTGAATCACAATCATAAGATTGGGCTGGTGGAGTTTGTGGAATCATGCAAAGCATTGAAAGATAAGGGAGTTACACTATGGGATCCGGTGGGTGCTATCATGTACGGCAAACAAACACTATTTGTGAGGGATGTCAATGACATTCTAGTCCAAGGTGAAAAGCGGTGATTTGAAGAGGTTTCAATTTCGTCATGGATCTTTCTGTCTCTCCTATGACATATTTCAGCGAGGTCATGGTGGACAAATCTGGCTCTTCCCACCAAATCAACTGGCTACTGACACCCTTTCCATACTTTCGTGTATTCTGAGCAAACTTGACATCTGACAACAAAGTGTGGTTCGGTGCTTCTATCTTTGATGTCCTAACTCACAACGAGAATAAAAAGGCTTCGATCGAAGAGCGGGCCGCGAATTGATCACAGCGATAGTTTGTGAGTCAACTATTTATGCAAAGTGCAGAGGGAGGATCGGGAGGAAGAGGAGAAATCAATCATTTATCAACACTACATCAATTACAATAAAGGAGGGATCAGCCATGTTCGATGCAGATGTGCGCAGCAGCCCGTGTTGCCAGATGCCCTTGTTGGAATTTTTTCAGCACCTCTGGTCCTGTGAAGATCGACAAGGTCACCTGCTATGAAATTCACGGTATTCTGGTCAATATGGACGGACACAATCCAGGGTGGGTGGTCGCGAAGGGTACCGTACTTCACAGTGGCTACCCACACCCGACTCAGTCCAATCGGCTCTCAAGGAGGCAGGGAGGCAGAAGGGGAGGTGACTCCATTTGAACTATATTTTTCATGGTTTTCATTTTCATAGAATCTTTGCTGTAGCTACAGCAAGCATAAGCCTCATGAATGGTTTTTATTTTCATAGAATCTCTGCTGTAGCCACAGTAAACATAAGCCTCATCATGAGTATTCTTGACAACGACCTTAACCGCAGCATCTTATTTTCCCCTTGCCTGGACTAAAAAAGTAGATGGATGAAGTTGATTCAACTCCAAAAAGCCGATTGTTACATATAAGCTTTCTTTTCAGAAATGGCGTTTATTTATGGTTAATGCGCACAACCTCAGGGTTCCTTCTCTGGCCCACATATCCACAGATGATGTTTGGGGGACACAATTGTTATCCCTCCACGATGTCAACTTTTCGTCACAAGCAGTTACTCAAAGGACTTTAGTTAGCGGATATGGCTGGGGGGGGGGGGGACATGCTTAGGCCAAATGTAAAAAGAATTGGTGGGGGAAACAAATTCGGGCATAGTTAACGAAACTTAGGTTTGCCTGTACCGTCTCACAAGTCCCTCTCCAATCGTTCCTCCAGCCCTTGCACCGCCGCCAAGCTGAGGACCAGCTTCCGAAATTTGAGCATGCTGTAAACCATACATCCCTTCTGATTCAGCACCTTGACCTTAGGCAGGTTCCCGCTCGCCACCTTGAAGTTCACATCCAGCCCACCGTACACGTTGTTCTCGCCCTCCGCGTCGTCTAGGTCCGCGGCGTCGCACACCAGCGCCGTGGATCCACCCTTCCCCGAGATCCCGAACCGCTGCAGCATTATGTCCAGCTCCTTTGTCTTGTGCGTGGGCATCGCGAGGTCATTCGTGACGATGAGGTTCCCCTCCTTGAGCTTCTGACTCAGCGCGTGCCGCACGCCCATCTTGCGCACCTTCCTGTTGAGCTTTGTGGTGTAGTCCTGCACCCGCCCTTTGGGTCCGTGGGCCTTCGCCCCACCCCGCCAGTGCGCCGGACGGGAGTGCCCTGCGCGGGCCTTCCCGGACCCCTTCTGCTTGCGCACCTTCCGCCCCGATCCGGAAACCTCAGCGATGGTCTTCGTCCGCGCGCCGGCGTTGCGCTTGCCGCGCTTCCTGTTGCGTTGCCAGACCACCACGCGGTGGAGGATGTCGACGCGGATGGGATCGTTGCCGAATGTCCTCTCGGAGAGATGGAACGTCCCGATCTTCTCACCGGTGCGGATGTCCATGACGGGAACGTGCAGGCGCTGGGGCAAAGGGATAGCGCGAGGGATGTCTGGCTTGGTCGTCAGGTCATATAAGATGCGCTCCTCCTCCTCTTCTTCGTTCTCCTCCTCCTCCTCGCTGTCGTAGTCCTCGTATTCGTCCATGTCGCCGCCATCCTCTATTGCTTCACTGCTGCCTTTCACAACATCCTCCCTGACACTTTTCTCGCCCTGAAAGTCTTCATCAACAGCAGCAGCAGCTGGGGCACCAGATTCAATCCGCTTGGCTTTCTTCTCTCCCCTCTTCTTCTTCTGTTTCGGTTCCACTCGCTCCGCGCCATAAAAAGGCGAGGACTTGGCTCGCGGGTCGATTTTCAGGTTTAGCGGCTGTTCGACTATGCCGCTCAGATCGGCCGTCCTACGAACCTCTGAGCTGAGAGATCGATTGCACGGAAGGAGCGATGG
The DNA here is from genome assembly GCA_036939895.1 of Thalassiosira exigua. Lineage (NCBI taxonomy): Eukaryota > Bacillariophyta > Thalassiosirophyceae > Thalassiosirales > Thalassiosiraceae > Thalassiosira > Thalassiosira exigua. The sequence continues at coordinate 5,209 of JALLPA010001675.1, read as the reverse complement.
CCGAGGAAGCGCACCGTGACCGTGGTCTCCGATGGAGAATCTCTCGAGGGTGGACGCCAAGCAGGCGGACGACGGAGCCGCCGAGATGGTGCGTCGAAGTCGTCCTGCTCCGAGAAGCCGACGCGCCAGGATGGCATGAGACATGATGGCCGAGAACACGATTCTTCTTAGAGCTTGATTGGGACGGCTCTGGCTCCTGCCTGTGGACGAGGGCGCGGTTCCCCCCTCACCTCATGGTTCTTGGAGTTTAAAGGAATGTAGAAAGGGGTCGGTTGAATCTCTTCTAATATTTTTTGTCAAAACTCATGACAACAATGGTTAACCGGAGTTCAGAAAGAAGAGAAAAGATTGTCCCCCAATTTTATTCCTTTGTTCAGTATGAAGATGTTTTATGTGGGCGGGCGTTTAGTATTTATTTCAGCGGGCAAAAGAAGTTGTACCTATCGTACTGTTAAGGATAGGCAAAAACTAGCGAGGGCCAACCTACGTATGCGCTATTTGAACCCCTGCCGTTGTGTGGTGGTCCGTTTCGGATCGGATAGGAATTCGATATTGGCTTCTTTGGTGCCGACCATGGCCCGAGCCGACCAGTAGTGGAGGAACGAAGAAACGATGAATGCCTTCCGCTTAGCCTCTCGCCTATCCGCGAGGGCCTCGTCCCAGGCCCTCCCCCGCGGTGCCGCCACGACTGGACTCCGCGCCCCCTGCGCCCTCCTCCAGCAGTCCGCGGCCCGCCCCATCTCCACGTCCCTCCCCGCCCTCGCCGAGGGGAAGGCCCCGGCCCTCCACGAGCTCGGCTCCGTCGACCACGGCTTCACCGACGACCGCATCGACCGCGTCGCCGAGCCTGAGCGCCGCGCATTCACCTACCTCCTCCTCTCCGGGGTCCGGTTCGCGTACGCCTCCACGGCCCGCGTCCTCGTGGTCAAGTTCGTCTCCTCCATGAGCGCGTCCGCCGACGTCCTCGCCCTGGCCTCGGCCGAGTTCGACGTGAGCGACGTCGCCCTCGGGAAGACCATCACGGTCAAGTGGCGCGGCAAGCCCGTCTTCATCCGCCACCGCACCCCGGAGGAGATCGCCACCGAGGCCAGCGTCCCCCTTGCGGCGTTGCGAGACGAGGAGACGGACGACGAACGCACCCTCCAGCCGGAGTGGCTCATCGTGCTGGGGATATGCACGCACCTGGGGTGCGTCCCCATCGGTGGTGCGGGGGAATTCAATGGGTGGTTCTGCCCGTGCCACGGGAGCCACTACGACGTGAGCGGGCGCATCAGGAAGGGACCGGCGCCGTTGAATTTGGAGGTGCCCCCTTATAAGTTCACAGGGGATGGCAAAATCCTCGTTGGTTAAGTTGTAGGTCGATGTCTCCATTGGGGATAATGAGTTTTAGAAGCAGGGTGTTCTTGGGGTATGGGGGGTTAGTATTGGCCACTGTCTAAGCAGGCAGAGGATGGAGTTTGGGGGTATTGGTCCTGACCTGTGTTTAGTTCAATTATTGCATGGTTTGGAAAATTTCAAGACAGCACAACTATTGTATTGTTTTGGTTGAAATCCAAGGACTTTTTGGATGAAGAGTGTAGTGGCAGAATAGATGAATTGTAGACATTCTGGCAAAATTTAGATTTATCCATCTCGGGTTGTAGCTAAAAGCGTTCGTTGAAATATCTAACTCCCTCCCACTCACCTGAGGGTCATGGTAGGGAGTTAGATATTTCAACTTTCAACCCACGCTTTTAGCTACACACTCTCGATAGTTACATCTAAATAATTTTGCCCAGCTATTAGAGTGTTGATAGAAGGCTGAAGATGAAGGGTGTATCGTAGGTAGGTATCTAGGTATCGTATCCAAAAAGATCCAAACGTAGAATCATACTAGTTCCTACTCGTGAAGGAGGTGAGATGTGATGGCATGGGGATGGGTGTGAAATTTCACCCCTCGCCTCCGCCCGTGTCGCCGCGCGTGCGTGCGTCGGGCGCGCGCACCGCCTCCACCATCCACCCACCTCCCCTCCACGCACCAGGATCTATCATTGTCATTGGCATTGGTATCCACTCCCGCACCGATCCAGCACGGCGCCCCACTTCGTCGTCGCCAGCGCCGCCCATAACATCCATTGTCCGCTCTCCGCTCTCCACTCTCCGCCCCGCACCCCCTACAACCATGATGCTCGCCTCCCGCCGTGTCCTCCACGGCGCCGCCTCCCGCTCCGCGCCTCGGGCCTTGGGCGGCGCCCCGTCGCCCGCCTCCTCCCCCGCGGCCCCCGCCCTCCTCGCCCGATCCCTCGGCTCCCGCTCGAGCTTCGACCTCCCCGATCCCCGGAACCTCATGTCCTACCAATCCGGCCTCGACTACGCCAAGGATCAGCGGTGGCACCCCCAGCTGTCCAAGATCGTCGCGACGATCGGCCCCACCTCGGAGCAGCTCCCCGTCCTCCAAGACGTCGTCCGGAGCGGCATGCGCGTGATGCGCCTGAACTTCAGCCACGCCACGGTCGAGGAGGTCGAGCTCCGATGCGACAACCTGGCGAAGAGCAAGGGGCGGCACAGCGTCCTGTCGGGATCGGACGTGGGGAACGTCCGGGTGATCTTGCTCGACACCCGCGGCCCGGAGCTGCGCACGGGGAAGCTGGCGGGAGATCACTCGGGGCACGAGACCGTGCGCATCGACGCCGGGAGCGCGGTGACGCTGACCACGGCGGACGACGTCCGGGACGGCGGGAGCACCGCGAGCCAGCTGTACGTCGACTACCCCAAGATCCACCAGTGCCTGTCCCCAGGGATGAAGGTCCTCCTCGACGACGGGGCCATCGTCCTCACCGTGACCGAGGCCGATCCCGCCTCGGACCCCGGGACCGTGACGTGCACGGCCGACAACTCCGGAGAGATCCGAAGCCGGGCGGGGGTGAACCTCCCGGGGGCCGAGACCGACCTCCCGGCGATGAGCGACAAGGATCGCGTGGACATCAAGTACGGGATGACGAAGGACGTGGACTACATCGCCGCGTCGTTCGTGCAGAACGGCGCCGGCGTGCGCGAGATACGGAAGTACGTCGAGGAGTGCGCGGAGGAGCTCGCGAAGGAGGGGAAGTGGGAGGAGGGGACGCCGACGCCGTTGATCGTGAGCAAGATCGAGAGCGTGTCGGGGTTGAATCACTTCGACGAGATCTTGGAGGAGAGCGACGGCATTAGTGAGTTTTGGCGCCTGGCTTCGTGCTCGCGTGCCGATCGAACTCCCTTCTCTGATTCGTACCTCGTTGATTCTTCTCTAATTTGAATCGCAGTGGTGGCGCGCGGCGACCTCGGCGTGGAAATTCCGATCCAGCAGGTCACGAACGCGCAGAAGGAGATGGTCGCGGCCTGTAACGCTGCTGGGAAGCCGGTCATCGTCGCGACGCAGATGGTGAGTGCGACCGTTCTCTTCCCGCACGCATTCTGCGAAGCTTTGCTAAACTTGCTACTGGTTCGACTTTCGTTGTACGCAGCTAGAATCCATGGCGAAGGTGAGTAATCGTATCAGCTTGTGATTGTTGTGGAGAGACCCTATTTGATGCTGAAGTGGGTCGGAAAGACGAATCTGCGGCTGTGACTGTGCGTACTCGAGCGAACATTGAGCGACTGGATCTTACAGGATCACCCTTCTTGTGGCAGTGTAGAGATGTGTCTGTTGCACCTTGGAATATACTTGTGCACACAAACCATCGAATAAGAAGGGCCGTTCTCTGATTGTCTGAAAAGGAGGTGTGGTCTGAACAAATCCACTTGAGATTGGGATGCTGCGGGAATGTGCTTCTGCTTCTGAACTGGTATCAAGTTGCTATGATATGCACGTGCCTGAGTGTGCGTCACCGTAGTTTGGGCATGGTCAAACTCTGGACTCGCTGTCTTGGTCGTTTACTCACCCAGGCTTTGAGTTTTTGTGTGAGGAACCGGCTGGATCAGATTATCGTTGTATGAGACACGCAGGCGATCGTGGCGAGTAGGGTGCTGTCACTGCTGTTGGAGGGTAGTAATTGGGCAAAGATACAATTCTGGGCATCTCTGCTGTAAGCAGAGTACACAAGCAGTATGTGCATTTTACAAATGCGCAAGCCACCATGTCATGATGAGCATCGTTTCCAAGCCACGAGATTGAGAAGCCATTTTTGCTCGATATTTGTGGTGTGGCCTGCAAATGCAACCCGATTCCAACTTTTGCTTCTATTGCTTCATGCTTTGATTACATTCGCTAAGAATCCTCGTCCAACGCGGGCGGAGGTTGCTGACGTGACCAACGCTATCTACGACGGGGCTGATTGCGTCATGCTCTCGGGTGAGACTGCCAAGGGAAAGTACCCTGTGGAGGTTGTTCAAACAATGAACGAGATCATCGCTAGCGCTGAGAACTTCACTAGGAAGTCTATGCCAGGCCCCAACCTCGCGGCGCGGGAGCGGTTCCTCGAAGGACAGGCGTCACGGGGGGACAAGGGGGTGGACTCTGCTGTCGCCCTGGCCGCAGTGACTGCAGCGGAGGAGCGGGATGCTGCCGCGATCATCGTGTTGGTTTCACAAGGAATTTTGGTGAGTATAGTACGATTGCAAAATTATTTAGCTTGATCTTTGATGCTGATGCTGACATATCCCACTTCCCAACGTCTAGCCTCGGATGATCTCGGCGTTCCGACCCAATATCCCGATAGTTGCATTTTGTCCCAACGTGAAGACGGCGAGACAGCTCATGCTCAACAGGGGCATTCATCCCATCTGCATTCCCGACCTGCTGACCGATGAGTCTGGCGTGAAGCGTCCAGCTAAAGCCATTCAATATGCAAAGCAACTGGGTATGGTACAGGAGGGGGAGAACGTTGTGGTCGTGACGAGGGAAACCGCGTGCGACGAGTTGACGACGGACTTCGCTTCGATGAAAATCGCCACTGTTCCTTAATCATGGCAACATGATCGAGAGATGCAGATAGTAATAATTTGAATACAATACTTCAGACTTTTGACTTAGATTGAGACATCTTGGTACTACTGTTGTCCGGCGCTGTGAGATAACCTTCTCATCTGCAGCCCACCATTTTCGATTTAGCCAATCTTTGGCCAAGGCCAGAGCGAATTGATGACCGGAGATAACCAATCGCAATGGGACGTCTCGAGAGCATCTGTGCTGTTTGAGCTGTAACGAAACTGGTCCTAATTACACGCGGCGTTTTCCATTACACACGGCTAA
>JALLPA010001674.1:0-10370 GCA_036939895.1 Thalassiosira exigua | reverse complement strand
AGGTGACCGTTTTTGACCGTACAAAAGGTAGAATAATCATAAGGAACTAGAGAGACGAGGAGTGCATGCCTCGCGCGCTCGCCGGCCGGCCGCCGGCCGCCCACCCCCATCCCAATCCCAACAGGAACAACAACAAAAACACGAACGAATAAACCATGACCGCGACAAGCAGGACCGTCGCCTCCTTCCCCCCGGATCGCCCCCGCCCCCCCCCCCGGGACGCCGCTCGGCACATCGCCGAGGAGGCCCGCCTCGTCCTCGCCTCGCTCCGGGGCGGCCCCCCCCACGTGGCGCGGGGCGAGCTGGCGCTGGGACTGCGCGAGCTTCGGGCCCTCGTGCGGTCCGGCCTCCCCGAAGGCGACGGCGCCGGCGGAGGAGGCGGATGCGAGAGCCGCGATCGCGAGGGAAGGTGCGCGGCGTCCGACGAACCCGGCGCCGACGATCGCGGCGGACGCGGGAGCCGACCCGACGCCCTTCCCGATGCGGGCTCCGTCGCGATCCCCTCCGTCGCCGTCGCCGTCGCCGGGACACAGCGCGGAGGTGCGGGCGATGCAGGTACCGGGGAAGGCGACGGCTGCGGGGGGGCCGCGGACCCGCCCCGCATCCGCGCGCCGCCCCCTTCCTCTCCCACCCGCGAGATCGCCGGGGTGGCGTGTGGCGGGGCGTCGTCGTTGGGCGGCCTCCCGCCGCCCCCGCTGCCCGTTGCCGCGGTTGGGGATGCCAATGACAAGGCCAACGACAAGGCCACCGATGCCAATGGCGCTGACAAGGACGCCGGGGATGCGGCAGCGGCAGAAGCAGCGACGGCACCAGCAGAGGACCGACCAGCGTCGCCGGCGCCGGCGCCGGCGCCGGCTCCCCCGGTCCACATCTCCCCTCCCACGCCTCACTCTGTCCCCCCGTCGTCGCCGCAGCGCGCAGCCTCGGCCACGGCGGCGGCGGGCGGACTCGCGGCTCCGCCCCTCCCAGGCCTAGCGCCGACCACGCCGCTGATGCCCCCGCCTGGGCCCGAGGAGGCACCCTCGACCCACGCGTCGCTGCCGGGGCAGGTGCAGCATCAGAAGCATCAGCAGCACAACCAACAGCCGCAGCCGCAACCACACCGGCCCGCTTCGATGCCGCGGCCTCTCGAGCCGGGCGCGTACGTCGCCCCCTTCCTCGCCGTGGTCGTGGACCCGCGCGCGGCCGGGCCGCACACCCTGGCGGCGCTGCGGGCGCTCCACCGCCTCCTCGAGCGCGGGAGCGTCGTGCAGCTCTCCCGCCCCTTCCCTGGCGGCAGGGGCGCGAGCGCCGGCGCCGGCGAGGGACCGCCTCCCCCCCCGTTCGTCCACGAGACCGCCCTCGAGCCCGTCGCCCGCGGCGTCCTGGCCTGTCGGTTCGAGCAGACGGACGCGGGGGCCGACGAGGCCGTGGAGATGGCCATCGCCGACCTCCTCGGGCTGATCGTGGAGCTCGACGCCGCGGGGGCCAAGGCGGCGGGTGTCGAGCTCGTGCGGAGGGCGGCTTATCATCGCCAGCGGGAGCAGCAGCAGCAGCAGCAGCAGAGGGCGGATCAAAGTGCCGGGAACGACCCCGTGCACAGTGGACTCAAGGGCGGCGGGGTGACCGGTGGTCCGACGCTGCGCGTCCGGCGCCTCCCTGCCGCGGTCCTCCTGGAGGCATTCCACGCGGTCTTAGTCACACGGCACACCTTCGTTCGCGATTCGGGAGGACATCACAGCCCGGCCCTCAGCTTCCACTTCGAGACGGTCCTTACCAAGATGGTCCACTACGTCTTTGGGGGAGAGGACGTCAGCGGCTCGCTCTGGCGGGGGAGGAGGGTCGGCGCCGGCGGGGCCGCTGTGTCCGGCGCTATGTCCAGCCGCCACCCGGCCGCCGCGCGGGGCATCCTGGCCTTTCTCGTCGATGGGCTGGGGCCCCAAGGACCGGCCGCGGCCGCTGCAGACCCGTCGGGTGGGATATGGGGCCCGGGAGGCGCGGACGCCGCTGAAGACGGGAGGGCACTGTGCCTAAGGCTCATCCAGTGCTCTCTGCGAACGTGGGAGGGCAACGCCCCCTCCCCGGCTGCGCCCTTCACGGAGGAGGATCGCGCTCTCCTTCGCCTTATCGAGGACGACCTCTGCCTCGCCTTGCTGAGAGCTGGTCAGGCCATCTGGGCCCACCACGACGAGATCCCTGCGGCCGGCGCCGCACCGTCGTCCTTGGGGGGGGGAGACCCCCTGAGACCTTCCAGCACGTCCCTTGACCTCCTCTCGGAGGTCTGCGCCTCGCTGTCTCTCCTGTGGAGTCTGCCCCGCCTGAGGGCTCGCTTGCGATCCCAGTTCGAGGCCATCTTTAGTGGGTTCTATCAGCGCGCGCTATCGCTGTTGCGCCGGCGCCCGCTGCCTACGGACGGGGTGGGGTACCAGGCAAACCTCGTCTTCGACGCCGAGGTGGAAATGATACTGGAGAGCATGGTCGATGTACTCTGCCTCAGCGTCAACGGTGAAGGTAGTGGCAATCATGGAAAGCCGCTGAGCACTGCCGAGCACCTCTTCCTCACATACGACTGCTCCCTGACCGAGTCCGACGTCGCATCCGGCCTTCTAGTTGAGTTGAGCCGGTGCTGTGGTGGCGTGGTTGGCGAGGACGGTGAGCCCTACCTCCCAGTTCCGTCGTCCCCCCCATCTGAACCACAGAGCGGCCAGGGCACAACCGGCGCACCAACGCCGCGCTCTGGTGACTCTGGGGCCCGGGGCGCGCCGCCACTGCTCGTCGCACGGCACCGCTCCGTTCCAGACCACCTCAAGGAACTATGCTTTGAGGCGCTACTGGGAAGCCTGCGGCAGCTGTTCCACGGGGCAGAATCGCTAGTTGTTCGCGATGAGTCGGCCGGGGGCAACGGGGGGCCGCCAGCATCGCTCTTGCGTGCCGCTAAGAACAAGAAGCGGCACCTCCACCACGCCGCGCGGCTTTTCAACGAGAAACCTCGGAAAGGCCTCCAGTGTCTTGCCGACAATGGGATGCTCCCCATGAACCCACCCGATCCCAAGGCTGTGGCATCATTCTTACGCAACGGTCTCGTGGTGGGCCTCGACAAGGCAGCTGTGGGCCAGTACCTTGGCGAGGTCGGCAAGCCGGAACGCGAAGGAGGCTCTGTCTGGGAGCGAGATTTGTTCCATCGAGAACTACTTGGCGCTTTTTGCTCCTCATTCAAATTTGAGGGCCTGACGGTCCTGGACGCGCTGCGCATGTTTCTCGCCACATTCCGTCTCCCTGGGGAAGCACAAATGATAGACCGCATTCTGCAGGCGTTCGCCGAGTCCGTAGCTCGCCAGTGCGACGAATCTTCAGATGGCCCACTGGGGCTGTTCTCGACAGACGAGAAGCGCGCGAGCGATGCGGCGTACCTACTTTCGTTCAGCATTATAATGCTGAACACAGACTTGGTGAGTATCAGCCGAGGTTTCGTTTTGTTGCCTCTACGACTCTTACATTCTCATGCCCACCCCCACCAGCACAATAAGAACATCCGCTCAGATCGCAAAATGAAGCTGGAGGACTTCATTCGAAACAATAAAAATTATGGCAAGGTATGTTTGACTTGAAATGACCACCCTATCATTAAGGAGCGATACTCACAACCATGGAATCGACGTTTCCTTTTTTGTTTGCGTCCACAAAAAGGAGATCAGTGATAGGGATTTTCCAGTCGAATATCTGGAGGGGATTTACCGGGCCATAAAGGCGGAGCAAATACGAACCCTCGGCGAAGGTAAGAGAAATATTCTCATCCATTCGAACTACGCTTGGGACGTCACATGCCTGGATTCCAATTGGTTCAGAGAGCTTACAGGTCCGTTTGCCTTTCTGACACTTTCTTTGGTTAGGTGCTGATGGGTCCATGACTGTCGAGCGTTGGAAGGATGTCATGAGGAGCGCTACATCCTCCTCAAGCAATTCACAGGAGCGAACAATTAAGACAGCAACCGATGCCAAGGATCTAAAAGAACTGTTGCTGGAAAGCTCTTGGCAGCCCATTCTCTCTGCGGTATCGGGGCTGTGGGGCATGGTCCCATGGGAAGTTTACCAAGCTGATGCCCTTGCCCATTCCGATCAGACCGGAACGTTGATGGGCGCGCGACTCGGCATTGACTTGGCGTACGAAATGCTGAAGGGGGCAAGCAACTTAAGTCGGCCAGATGTTTTCCAAGATCTGTTCCATGCTGTCTGTCAGATGACAGGCCTCCTTAACGAATGCAATAAGGCCACGGAGGAAAGAGCGGAAATCGTCTTGAATTCCCTTGAGCACCAAAGCGCTCTTACTGTAGCGATGAACGTTGCTGAGGAAAATGGCGACACGATTGGGCTAGACGGATGGAAAGCTGTTTGGGGCATGATATTTAAGCTTCGGGACCTTCAGCTCATTAGCAAGAGGAGACGACCCAACATAATTACGGAAAGTGACCCTGATTTGCTCTCGCCGGAGGCACGCAGCGAATTTTATTGTCGGATGGCCAACTGGGATGATGAATTCGAAGAGGCTGATGGCCAGCCCAGTAAGGGTATGAGCTTGATGAGCTTTGTTTTTGGTTCGGGTGGTTCGAGTGGCTCGCTTAACGAGGGAAATAATGCTCCTTCGCAGCAACGCGGTCAGCTCGCCCATGGGAATGAAGGGCAATTGATATGGGATGAAATGGCGTCAAGTGACGAGGAGGAGCATACTCTGAATGATACGGAGTACTTGTCGTTTCCTTTAGATCAGTCTCCCAGGAGAATCTCTTCTGTTGGTTCATTGTTTGAAAACCGGCTCGTCTTTGAAAGCACATTGGACAACGAAGAGATTGGCATCACGGGTTTAGAAAGAATGAGCCATTCCAACCCGAAGTCTTTGCGGGCGCGCGTTCGACGACGACTGTCTCAATTGGTAGATTTCTATGGGCTCGTCGCAGGTGAGTCTCAAGCAGTACGTTGAGCCGCGGTACCTATACGATTGAACAATCCTCTTTGTCTACACGTTCATTGCAGAGTCCCGCTATTTGAGTGAGGAAGGGTTGAGCGATGCATTGAACTCTCTCGTAGAAATTATTCGTGACTCATCAAAGAGGACAAGCAGCAAGCAGGGCAATGAAGAAGCGCTTGTTTCGTCTCCCCTCAGTCCCGCGTCGGAAGCATTTGCTGAAATCCTTCTTTGCGAGATAGCGCTGAAAAACCGAGACCGTTTTGCCCATGTGTGGAATATCCTGCGCGCTCACTATAACTCCAGACTCACTTACAGACCCAGTCAGGAAGGCGAAAATGGGGGCAAGAATCACAAGTCTGAAACCATTAAGCTGACACCAGGCGTCGAAAAGTGTGTTACTGGACTCCTCAGGTTGTGTGTATGGACGAGTAGTAACGGCAAAATGATTGCTAGTCAAGTCCTCAAGGTGAGATAGAGCCAATAGGGCACGTCGACAGCCTCCCCAGAGACAAAAAATGCTTACTCCTCTTGCGCCACACGTGGTCGTCCTTAAGCTTCTGAAGATTTTGCACCCACCGTTTGGGGCTTTGATTTGGTCACCATTGGAATTGAATCTTGACAAACATTTAGCAGAAGGACTCTGGCGCAGTAAGTATTCTGCATTGAATTCATCTCGATTCAACAGTCCCCTCATCCTTTATTATTGGACAGTCTGCCGGAACGTTGATGGATTAGCATGTATGGCCGACGATGAGGGCTGGAGCGCAATCTTTGGACTTGCTGAGTGGTGTGCAACCCGAGGAGGGCTTCGCTCTAAAGATCACACTGGTAGCTTGGCCGAGGACGACCCATCTCTTCAAGCCTTCAGGTGAGTTATATTTTCTTCATTGACCTGTTACAATCAGACGCGAGTTGCTTACACCCACTTATAATTGATGAACCTCATCGCCAAATCCGAATTGCGGTTATGGACTCCATTCCAATCTATTCGTACGCCGTGTGAACCATTATTGGGAGCAACTTCAGGTCTCTTCATCTGATCCTGCATGCGGTGGAACTGAAAGACCACCCACAAATTCACCGTTGGCCACAAATCGTTCGGTCAGTCCGTTGTCTAGTCGAGGCAGGGGAGAGGGCACTCTCCCCCAAACTTAGCGTAGCTGGCCTTGATTTGCTACAAGTACTGCATACACGGATGGAATCATTGGCAACCAGTGATGGCGAATCCCAACATTTGTTGAACTGTTGGTTGCCGATTCTTGAGGCCATATCGGAACCTGCCGAGAAAAGTCGAAACGGCGTGAGTTAAAGGGGAAGAATGCTCTTTAGTTTTTGTCTTCGATCCTCAGTATTCTTTGTTCGCACGTTCAGAGTGTGAGGCAACAAGCAATTTCATTGCTCACCGACACTCTATTGGACCGGCACGGTAGCACAATCCCAGTCGAAAGTGGTCTTTATGCAATTCTGAACAACATATGCATTCCCCTTGCTGGTAGTCGCATCACAGAATTGCTAAGTATTCCCCATAGTGTTCAGGATGACCTGGAGGACTCCTTGATAGAGCTTGAGCTCTGCATCTCTCTCCTTTTCAAGCCATTTCTACACCACCTCAAGGCTCTCGTTCGAGTCAAACAGGAGTTCCTTGGAATTTGGATTTCAATGCTTGGGATAATGACACAGCTTCTTGGTGAAGAATCAGCACGGACCGAAGAGGACAACGAGGCTGCGAGAGATGGCGCGCTTACTCGTGAGAAACTTTTTCTCACCACAAGAGAATTGGGTTCTGAGCACCTCAGAAATGCAGTCATGGTGCTTGCTGCTATGGGTGTTCTAGAAAGGGGCGATGACTCCAAATCGGACTCATACGAATTATCTTCAGTTACTTGGGCAGCCATTGGGAGTATTGGACACTTGGACGATTGGAAGAGTTCTGCTTGTCGCTGAGTGTTGATGTTTAGTTTTAGGAATTTGATAACAAGTTTCCAAGGTCTTTCTGACCAAGTACCGGTGCACTATCCTGGGTTTGATAAGTTTCAAGTACTCTAGAGGTACCTACGAGAAGGGAAAAGATGGCGGTGTTGATGAAAATGCGAAGACGGGTGGGCGCATGTCGTATCTGCTCGGCAGACTCATATCTGGCAACATCTGCACAGCATTTGTTGTTGACAGATATGAGTCCACCTCTCCAGCTTCGATTTGGTGCTCTCGGTTTCGAATTTGATTTGGGCAAAGCTGAGATTTTTCGCTTTTCCTGGGCTGCAACGTTGCCAGGAGATTGAGGTTCCGGGACGAACTGCTGCATCCCAGGAGTTCTCGAGAGAGATCCCAACTCATTAGCAGATTGTCTGTCCGTTCCTGTCTCGGGGCTTTCTGGGAGGCCATTTCAAAAATTTGAAACTCACCTTACATTAAGGCCTGTTTCAGCAGAAACGAGCCAAGATCTGTCTTCCTGAGGCATGAAACATCCAACCTTTATCGACCACGGCCAAGCGATTGCAAGGTCAAACATCGATTCGAACATTCTCGGAACCGATCACTGTCCGTTGATTGTTGAGTCACCCGTCGGTTCCCAGCCTTGCTACGGTTCAATTCTTTTGGATCGGGACCATGCGGGGGAAGGTCCGGAAACAAATTCCTCCTCGAACATCTGTCAACCACGAGACTGTCTTCAGCCACGAGATCACCTTCCGTCTCGTCGAGTTCAGATGAAACTTCGTATACGATCATGAGTCGAGAGGTGGCTTGGGGTTGGCGTGAACAAGTAACAGATGAGCAATATGAACTCACCAAGGATTGGCTATCAATCTCTACAATTGGTGACATTAAAGTAACGGAAATAGCGACTGACTCACCTTCGGTCAAGCCCAAGGATCAACGCGGGGACCTCCTCCCCCGTCACTGTCGAAGGGTCGAAGGGTCGATTCAATCCACCTGTTCTCAAGCGGCAGGCCCCACATCATCTGTCGGAGTAGTCAATTGGGTCAAAACATGCTCGGTTGATCACACAATCTCCGAGGATAGACTTACCACCGGTGCAATATTGTCAGCTTGCAAGGGATCGGCTTTAGGACTACCAACTTCTTCGTCTTGAAGCTCACAATCACAATCGGCAACAACGAGCTCGAGGCTCTTGCAAAGCCTCTTCGATAAAAGGCAACAATCTGAGTCAATCAACCGGCCAACAGTTGCCACAGTCGGAACAATCACGATAGGCGAACTCAAGCTAGCCTACGAGGGAGCTTCTCCCAAACAAAGCGAGTTGAGAAAAAAGCGAAACAGGGTGAACTTGGGCAAACAGCCTGTCCCCACTCACCGTCTTGCTCAACACTAGGGTCTCGGTTCAAAATATGATGACGCTTGCCATCGCCTGGTTCGACGTTGCTGTGAACGCCGCAGTAGCAGCAGAACATGCATCGATTGCCCAGTCCAGGAGTCCTTCCCACCCTGTGAAAGGAGCGCAAAAGAGCGTTAGATTCCCTGTTGACTCACAAAGCAAAGAATATTTCAATCAAACCATTGCAAGTCTTACCTTGATTTCGACCATTCCACCGCAAGATTGTGAGGGAGAATCCTGCCCCCCAGAGCCCAAGTGTGCCAGCACTTGCGTGCGAATGGAGTTGACGAGCACTGGAAGAAGACGGACGGACGCAGTTGTGGTCGACTCGCCCCTGGCATTAGCCTGTGAGGGAGCTTCTCATGAGCTCTCGTTTCCCAACCTCCGATTGATTATTGCGTCAACACATCTTGTGCGAAAACTGAAAGAACCAATGGAATGCCATACCAACGACATCAATTTGCCCTCTGGCCAATTTCCCCAGCGAAAAGCGAAGCAGTCAGGAGTTAGATGCTGCCTTCCGAGGGAGCAATGGGAAAGATCTTCTTGCGTAGCGTATCTCAATGCCAACAAGCCTGCCAAACGAAAGCAAAAACGAGAGCCACCTGATCCCATCAGCTTGCATAATGAGCTTCGGTCAATACAGTCACTGCGGCGGCCCTCTCAATCATCATTTCCGACGGCATCATGCAATCGAATTCACCGCAAACCACTGCGGCAGCCGGAACATCAGATGAAATGGTCTTCCCTCTTTGGCAGAAAGCTAGAACCAACTCATCAATAACACCGCAGTTGATTGCCGGGACTAGCCAAGCTTTTGCATAGCCAAGATGAGCATCAGCGCAAGTCGTGGTCAGCGCCAGTGAGGCCGATTTGCAGACGACTGCTCCCAGCAGCCTGTAGAAGGCAACCACAAAAACAAGCCCATCGCCATCGGACACACCGCGGATGATTGTGGGTTCCCAGCGAACAGTGGCGGCCATTCAGGCGCGGCAACCCATTGCGTAACTCATTGCCCTCACCGGCTGAATCCATCAGTCGCATCCCTTATCGTCGACACGAACGCCAACGCCAACTCCAAGGACCACTGGGGTGGCCAGCACATCGTTCATTCCGTGGATCATCACGGGAATCTGCCCATCGAAGTCACCGTGGACGTTTGCGGCGATCAGCTGCCGGCCATGGCTTTGCCAGCGCGTTGCCTCCACGATCGGCTCCTCAGCAACCCAGCCTCTCCTACTCGGAAACACAATTGCGGATTTCCATGACAACGACTTCCACGAATTCGGCCATCACAGCCGCGTCTACTCAGCGAAGCACCAGCGTCCAAATCGACGGCGACAACCGACGCAGTTAGCGTCAGCTACAAACAGCCCCTCAGCCACTACCCTGCAGCGAGCCACCCTTCCGCCGCAGAAGGACAATTACAGCCGCTCCCACTTGTCGCAGTGGCGGCCAGCAAGGGTGACAACAACGACGACGAGCGGCGACAGCGCATCAGCCTCAGCCATGGTTTGTGTCGTCGCCAGTGTTGCGACCGTGGCCGCAATGCACGGGCCCTTCTCGGGTATTGCATCGTAGCTATTGCCCACGGCGTGACAGCGGCAAACGCATGCCGTTCCCTCTTTACAGGACCTCTTCCACAACAAGTGTTCATACATTGAGCAGTCTCCAGGTTTCTTCGAAGTAAATAGTGCCTACATTCGGAGACCAAATGCGTGCGTTCTTAATGTGCCCCAATGTGACCCTTCCGATTATTTGGCTGATATTTCTTTGGTCCAAAGCAAATCAAACTTTCATAAATTCAAAAATCAGCACCGCATCACGAGGGAATGTGAGAATATACTCGATTCTCCTGAGAAAGGATGATTTTGGGATGATTTTGGGATGATTTTAAATTTTTGAAAGGTTCTATTTTACAAAATAGAAGATCTCCAAGAGAGATCACAATCCGAATAACCATGGATTGATGGGCATCTTTGTCTCTCTTTTCCTTGATGTCTCAGATTGTCTCAAAAGCAAAGCAAACTTTCAAAAATTCGAAAATCAACACTGCATCACGAGGGAGTGTGAGAATACACTCGATTCTCTCGA
>JALLPA010001673.1:0-10374 GCA_036939895.1 Thalassiosira exigua | reverse complement strand
AGCTCAGAGTATGGGAAAACGGCCGGCTCCCGCCGGAAGCCAATTACACACACACCATAAGCTAGGTCAAAGCCAAAGGCGCTTAAGGAAATCTTTGATTTTACACACTCACCTTTATTTCGTCAGCTCTCATCCGACAAGGACACTTACATCTCTGCAATCACCTTGGCATTGCAATGTCAATGCCATAACAATTTCTCCACCATCCATTGGAATGCATGACATCATCACTCACTTCAATTATTGGGGCTGATGGAATTACACCCTCACAAGCTGAAGTTTGAGTGAAATATAATCCAGTTGATACCGTCAGCATGCTATAGCAATAAGATGCTGCCAACTGTCTTTGGGGCAGAATCCATAAACACACACTCATCAAATGAGACTCCTTAGTTCAACATCATTTTATCAGAGCTAGAATTTAGCCGACTATTTTAACGGCAGAGACAACTTTTAAAAGTGCTTTGGAAACTCACAACAATAGGAAAATGTTAGAAAAAACTCTATACGGATTGGCTTTGGTTATGTGTGGGACACTGACATATCGAACGCTGACAAAAATATGTCCGACCCTTATGGCCTATTTTCACTATCAAAACACTAACAAAACGATGAGGTTTTCAACCTCTCGACCACCAATCTTTGTCCCGCCATAGCTTTGTCACGTTACACTCTCTTCTGCTTCCGACACAAAGTTACATATTCCTTCTTTCATTCAGCAGAAAAAAAATGTCACAGAAGTGGTAGCGGTCATTGCAGCAATGGACAAATGGGGCAAAATCAAACCATTTCATAGAAAGATAGATAAAAATGCACTTATCATGTTCTCTCTCTCCTGTCTGTCACCCGTAAAGTACCAAACAAACAACATGAAAAGTGACTATGCAGTTACTTGGCACTTGGCACGGGAGAGCTGAAGAAACAAATTAGTTTGCAACTGCCATAAGTTGTGCCAATGGCACGATTGATTTTTTGATTCCCGCCTAGAAACTTGAGTACATATCTACGCTGTAGACTCCAACGTATGAATTCAAAACTTTTGTGCGAAAGTGTTTCATACAAGATCAATCCCAATTCACGGGCATGTTTGTAGATCAAAAACCAACTCAAGTACATTGTCAAGGCCACTTATGGGGCCAAAGCCAAAGGGGGTACCGTCTCTAATGCTCAGGAACGTTGATTTAGGTAGATTCGCCAATGAGATGGTTGAGGCAGGTCCTCTGTTGGTACAAGCACAAGCAAGGGGCTGAGTGGGGGAGAGAGTGAGTGATGGCGATGGACATGGAGCTAGGAGGGGCAAAGGAGGGGCGAGACAAGTAAAGAAGGGATTTCGGGACACGGAGATGAGGGGTGGGGGTTGTGTGGCAGTGTGAGGGGTGGTTATATGGGTACTAAGATTTGTTAGTGAGATTAGTAAGATAATTGCGGTGCCATAGATATCTATGTAGACACGTCGCTTTCCAGGCATGGTCTTGCACCCCAAGACCACTAAAAAGGCCTCATGCAAACGCCCATAACTTTGCAATATTCCAATATTTTTAACAAAGTATAAATGGTTCTGGATCGTCATTTTTTGCAATTTTCAACGGTGCAAACAGTTCAAGCAAAGCTTGTGATATTTGCGCCAAAAAATTGTGATTCCGAAGCAGGGTTGAAAAGAACATCGAACTGCACTAAAAAAAATCATGCCCGAGATCGCGCGAAGTACGTAGGTAGGTATCACGAACACCCGCCAACTGAACGAAAAAATTGGCGTGTCGTGTGTCACTGAACTTATGTGCATAGATTATACGATGAACGAGTTTCGTACGCGCTTCTCGTTTTTTATATTTCAGAGAGGGTTTGTGCGGTTTTAAGAGGGCGTTCGACACGGGTCTCTGGCCAGTGTTTGGAAATCTAGGGTTACCCTGAGCCCTGTCAAAAATTAATGATATCATGGAGATACTGAATAGTTCATCCAGTATCGGATAAGTAGCATCTTTCTAACATGGCCCCAGAAAGATGACCTGATTTATAAATAGTATGGTGTAGTTGGTGATGTGTCATCGTAAAAATTGGTGTGTAAATAATATTTAGTAATGTACTTCATATCTTGAATATATATGTTTATGAAAATCAATATTTTGTCATTTGATGTTGCTCGTGGTATTGAAACTGAAACTTACTCGGGCACATGGTTGATCGGGCATCTAGATTTAAAATCCAGTAACCAACAACACAGGATTACAAAAACCATCAGTTGATTGCGACGTATGAGTGTATAGTGACTATCACCGGGTCTCCTCTGCCAGAATGATTGCCATTAGGGACTCTTCTGACATGCATCAAAATCATTGCTTGAATATCATTGCCAGTTAAGATTGGTTGCTATTTTTTGTTTGTAAAGCTAATCAATGGGGGACAGGTCGAGAGTTGATTATCACAGTCTCTACATTTCCTTTATTTAATTGTCAAAATTGATGGTGAATTATCTACTAAGCTCAGGAGGATGTCCCAGTGTAGATGATTTATTGGGACATCAGAGTTCTCTGAGGATGAAGCTAACAAATGGTGCAGAGTTCAAAATTTCTTGTCATTCATCCTGCTTTTGAGTTTTTGTCTAAAAAAGGGTTCACGTAAAAGACGCATGAGCTAGGAAAAGGTTTCTTGATTAAAACTAATATATACAAAATATAGCTTTTGACTTTGTATTTTAGTGTATCATTTGTTCAAGTCTGGTCAAACGTATTGATGTTGGTACAAGTCTGAATAAATGTGGCACTTTTGTGGCACTTGCTATGAAATAATATGCGGGGTTCTGTTCTTGTCTTCACCGCACTTTACACAATGTCATCAATTGATCATACTCAAACAGAAGAAAGTTACGAAGACTTGGAGAGAAAGAAAATGTGACATGAACAGAAGTAACAATATGTTGGAATTTTACAATTTTCTGCTATTAGTATTACATGTAATGAAATTTTATCTTTCTAGACATCTCCAGGGGAAGCCATTCTAAACTCACTTTGACATCTCCAGGAGGACCTCTCATAATAGATGGTCTTAATAGTACTTGTGTGACCATGGTCACATCATGATAGAGTTTATGATAGTGTACCTTATGCCATCAAAATGCCAAGTGGCTTCTCGCAACAATGTAAATAGAAATACAGCCGTAACCCAGTATCAAGAAGACAGATCTGTTGGTACTTTCGTTACCTTGGTGAATCCTGGTGGAGTCAGTTTAGTTTTGCAATACATGTTGCTTTCTAAAACTAGCTCTCCACCTTGCGACAGTAATGAAGGAGTAAGCCGATCAGCTTTGCTTTGCACGGGTATGTACTTCACAAAGTACATGGAAGGAATGACTCTTCTATTTTTCCCCAAAGCTTTGAAAGAGGCTTCGTAGCTGTGCACAACAAGGGACGGTCCGCCATTTAAGTAGAAAGTTACCTAGTCTTGTTAAGCATCGAGCTCAGGAATCCGAATCCAGTACCCAACGCGTTGCCGCTGGACACATCCTTCCCGCCTGCCTTCTCTTCCGGAGCCTTCTTCCCGTACTTGCCCCTTAGCCGCAGCTCTGCAAGCGACCGCTCCGCCTGGATGGGGAGGAGGACAAATCGCCGCGAGGATTGAAGTGGAGTGATGGCTAAGGGCTGCGAGGAAGATGATGACGGGAAGGTGGCAGCTACGCCTCCTGCTCCATTGTTGGAGCTGGAAAATTCTCCGCGCTTGTCCTCCCCAAACAACGAGGACAAGTACAGGTCGCATGAGGCGAAGACATGCGCCTGCTGTTCCAGCGCAGCGCCTCTAGCTGTGTAAGATCCGCCTTCGTCTTTCAATGCAGCATCCATCCCCACGGACAGGTCATTCAGAAATCTGTTAAGGATCTGTTGCAATCCATCTACATCATCGCTCGCCAGCAGGAAGAAGCCATGTCGATTCCTCTCAAAGAAGCATCGGTGGAGGAACTTGGTGTCTGTGTACAGCTGGACCAGCGCCGATGGGGAAAATTTCTCCAGTATATTGCGATCCTCTCCCCTGAAGCCGTTGTCGTCATCACTTGTCTCCAATTTCGAGCCCATCTCGCGATCCAAGGTCATGCACACGATAGACAGGGCCTCCCCAAGTAGCGACCCCCGGATCGTAACCAACATGTTTGGGACCACTGACTCAGCTCTATCTTCTTCGCCCTCAGGAATGGAGATTCCCAAGGCCGCAGCGTGCCCTTCTGATGGCACCGGCGGCAGTGAATCAGCGGGGCATACGCTTCTGTTGAGCACGCTGGCCACGGCAAGGAGGAAGGATGCAACGTGCGGTGACACCTCTCCCAACGGGGTTGCTGTCCGCGACCTCCTCTTCAACTTGCTCTCGTCTCCCTCGGCCTCGTTGATTCGCTTCAGCAGGACGTCGTCCTCCTCCTCGATCAGGCCGTTCAGACGCCTCCACTCCATGTCCGAGCTGGTCGTCGCCGCGCCCACCCGCTCGCGCAACGCGGCGGCGAATGAGGTCCCCGCCGGCCCAAGCGCCGCGCGAGCCCAATCCCGCGCGCACCGCCGGACGATCCCGTCGAGCGCGCCCTGCACCGTGCCCAGGGCGCTCCGCGGTCCCGACGGATCGTGCCGAAGTCCCCGGGCCGCAAGAAGAGCGAGCTCGGGGAGAGCGACGTCCCGGACGGGGAGAGGCGCTCCTTGTGGGTCCGGGGCGAACGAAGCCCCGCTCGCGCCGCCCGTTGCGACATCGCCGGAAGAACCTTCTCCTGACGACGCGGGGTGGGAGAGGAGCAGCGTGTCCCGGACCATCTCCGCGCCGCGGAAGTGCGTCCCCGAGAACGCTGACTCCATCGCTTCCATCGCCTCGTCGAAGCTGATGAGTCCATCGTCGTCGTCGTCCGCGAGCTCGAACGAGCCGCTCAGCTCCATGAGGGTGATCATGCCCCCACTCTTGCCGGAGACGCCCAGTCCCCCACTCGCTCCTCCCGTCCCGCCCAGGACCGCGGGGGAGCTCTGAGGATCCAGCAGCGTGGGAAGGGTCCGCAATCGGAACTTGAGGAGGTGGCACAGCCTTCCTACGATGAGGGCTTCCGTGGCGTCTCCTCCGTCCCCCTCCCCCTCCCGTCCCAGCATCCTCCGCAGCTCGTTCAGCAGCCGTCCCATGATCTCGCACGTCTGCACGTACAGGCTCTGGCGCAACCGGCGCTCGCTCTCCTCCCGCTCCTCCGCGTGGACGAGCAGCTCGTGCGCGTCGTCGCTCACCCTCGCGAGGCTCGCGTCCAGGTCCGCCGCGATGCGCAGGGCGTTGCGCCGCGCCTCGTGGGGGAGCGCGCCCGAGGACGGATCGGGCCCGCGCGGAGCGCGCGCCAGGGATCCCCGGAGGGAGGACACGACGCGCGAGTGGACCGAGTGGAAGGAGGATGTGAGGAGGGCGTGGACGAGGGACGAGAACGTGGAGGAGAAGAGGGCGGACCAGAGGGAGAACCGGCGGGGGGAGGCGGCTGCGGTCGCTGCCGCTCCCGTCGTTGTCCCCGTCGTCGTCCCTGTTGTCGTCCCGTTCATCTCCCCTGCTCCCTTCCCCTCTGACGCGAGGGACGTCCCGTGCCCCACCACCCGCACGTCCACCGTGCCCGCCACAGCCTCGTCCCAGGAGCACACGCCGTCCCGATCGAGGGACGCCATCCGTTCGGCTCCATCCGTGGTGTCGTAGAGGGCCTGTCGTATCTGGCCCAGGCGGGCGGCGGTGGTTCCCGCCACGACGGCGAGGACGGACCGCACCTGTGCGTGGATGCAAGGAGGGGGTTGGTTAGAATCATGATACAAAGCGTTGTCGAAACCTCCTGACTATGCGTCGAGTGTGATCACTAGGTTGGGTAATCTGACTGATCAGGCCAGCCCAATGCGCATCCTCGTTTTTTTATAATGAGCGTTCCTGATCTGGCCAAGGAATGCATGATATTGGGTTGCACGAAGTCCCAGTTGAATCTCGTTCTGTTCGAGATCAAGGGCTGTCATTCAATCCAACGAAGCCAATGCCACACAGGCATCTCTGCTCATTTGGGCATTTTTCGCAGCAACCACAGACTATGTGTCCCGCTCCTCCGACATCGGTGGCGAAGGATCCATGTGTCATCGCTCTGACGTTCCTGCATGATAAAACGCGCATCGAACCCTAAGAGGCAATAGGTTCTAAAGCCGAGGCCAAAGACTATCTCCCACACGTACACATCGCACGCGAATATCGATACCTTCGGAAACGGCGCCGGAGCAATTCACATACACTCAACCATCGGGCCGAGCGTCAAGGAAGGGCGGGCAACGATCCACCCGTCCATAGTATGGCACGAAACCGTACCTTCGTGCGTATGAGCGGCAGATGCGCCGCGAGGAACCGCGACGCCTTGGACCTGAGCAAGTCCGGGTCGAACTTCGGGAGGGTCGCCATCACGTCCTCGACGATCGCATCGCCGTTTCCATCTCCGTCGTCCACCGGAAACCTCCGCAGCACGAAGACCTGATACGGGACCAAGATCGCGTCGTACTGCAAGATCGACGCTATTTCGGACAGCACCGCCTCGGCCGCGTCGGTCACTCCCGCCACGTCCGCGGAAGACGAGGCGGCGGAGGAGGGCAAGGACAGCCGGTCCAAGAGGCGGTTGAGCAGTCGGGCCTTGGAGTCGTAGTACAGGTCGATCAATTTGGTCGCGCGGTCGTCCTCGCCGTCGCCTCCGAGGCGATCGACGTCGAGGAGGTCGAGGGCCGAGAGGGCCGCGGCGGCCGTCCGCGCGCCGTCGCGGGGGGGCGCGCCCCCGTCCTCCCCCGCGCCCTCGCCGCGTCGTCCCTCCTCGTCGTCCCCCGCCCCTCCCCTCCCCTCGGACGCGGAGGGACGGAGCAGCGCCCTCCGCGCCGCGCGGACCGTCCGGCGGGGCAGCGCCTGGGCGTGCAGCATCGTCGCGCGCATCTGCACCTCCAGCGCGGGGGGGTTGCGCGGGAGCGGCTCTTCCTGCCCCCCTCCCGCCTTCCCCGTCCCCGCCTCGCTTGCCTTCCCCTTAGACGATCCCTGGGAACACAAGGCGTTCGCCAGGGGATAGGCGTCGGTCCGTCCGGCGACGACGTCGAACAGCCTCACGAGCGTCGCCGCCGCGGAGTGCACGTCGCTCGCGTCCAGCGCGCGGTGGACGTCGCGGGGCAGGCGGGACAGCGCCGCGCGGGCCGCGGCGACGGGATCCTCCTCCGCGGCGCGGGATCGATCCCCCCCCGGAGCGGCGGCGGCGGCGGCCGCCTCGTCCTCCCTGGCCTCGACCGCCTCGGCCCCGTCCTCGATTCCCCTCGGCCCCGGCCCCGGCTTCGGACCTCCTCCTCCTCCTCCTCCTCCTCCGCCTCCCCCCGACCCCGACAGCGCGGCGTCGGAATCCAGGATCCTCCCCGCCATGCCGGGGAGCGCCCCCACCAGCCCGTGCAGCTCCTCCGCCCTCTCTCGCATCCGGGTGACCTCGTCGGAGCTCCCCACGAGCTCCCGGTACCGAGACGCGAGGACCAGCCGGAGCTCGGTCCGCTTGGATTCGGCGTCCGAGAGGGCCGCGGCGTGGAGCCGGCGCATCTCGTCGATGGTCACGGATTGGGGGCGCGTAACCCCCCCGTGCGTCCCCCCGCCCACGCCCCCGCCGCCGTGGTGGTGGGGGTGGTGAGGGGGGTGGCCCTGCGCGCTGTAACGATGGTGAGGGTCGTGGTGCTGCGGATGGTGGTGGTGGCCGGCGCCGCCGCCGCCGCCGTAGCTCCCTCCGCCTGCGAGCCCTCCTCCCCCCGCCCCCGCCCCTCCTCCTCCTCCTCCGTAGAGGGAGCGTCCCGGCCGCGGGGAGTTCATTGCGGCCGAAGTCCTCTCGTCGAGGGCGGGCTACGGTATTAACCTCTTGAGTAAAATGCAGGGCAAAGCGATATGTTCGAAGGTCGGGTAAAAAGATCTCAAACGGCATCGCTCGAAAGTCCTAATCGGAGTATTCAGCGATTATATATTAAAAATATATTGACTTTTTTGCGTGTCTATCGAAGCATTTTTCGCCGTAATTATTTTCCGACAACATTTCAATAGCTAGAGATATTGAACTCTCCCAGCAAGCTTCGTGACTCGATTGAACCCCTCCCCTCCAACCCCCCCCTGCACCCTGCCTACCTCTAGCCTCAATCCCCAAGAATGTCAGTGGGTTCCACTCTGTCCCACATCAATATTCTCACTACTTGATATGTAAAGCTCCTTTACCAAGGACTTTTAGATTCCTGGTGCATGGTAGCTGAGTCTGTCCACGATTTCACCTCAAATTATTGCAAAAATCGCTGTGCATTGAACGTTGAATGACAACGGAACGACATGTCGACTGAGTATATCATATTATATTATGCATATTCAACTGTAGCATATCCATTTGGTTGATGTTGATGAAATAAATCAGAAACTTGGAAAAGATTCGATGTATAGTAGCCTGCATTCATGCATTGGTGCATCACCCTCGGACAGTTCTGATCATTTATGAGAAGAAAACGAAGGCCGATTGATACCTCTCACAACATCAAAACCAAGCCTCTTGAAAACCAACAAAAGACGGAAACTAGGGAGCATACAAATATGCTAGAATGGTTTTTGCCTAGCTATTCAACGATATTCTCTTTTCAGTATCATCACTTGTGCAGAGTTGAAAACAAAACTAAATTGTGTACCTACTGTCCCTGTGCAAAACAATCTCAATCGCACATTAACTTTCAAACTTAAACAATTAACTTTTCAGCTAATACGCACAAGAGTATTTGTTCAGATCTGCAATTAAAATAATACAGTAGCTACAATTAAGATTTACTACTATGAAATTATGTAATACTCTCAATCATTCTTGAATCCTATGAAGAACTTGCCAGGCAAGCGGCAAGCGTGGGAGGGGGAAAGAGGGAGGCAGCGCAATGCCACAGGGGCATTGCGCTGCGCTTGGCCTCAGCCCAACGCTATCAAAGGCCATGTATTCAACGCCATGTTTATTTTCTACTTCCACCCCTTAACTCAAGTACTGAGTGCCGACCGTAACGGGCTACCCTCCTAACAACTTCTCAATTCGAGCCAGCCTGCTCCCCTCGTTTAATTCGCAGAGTTGTCCTTCCGTTGTTATGAATTGTCGTGTATTTTGTGTCTCATGGTTGCAAATCTAGACCCAAACCCCCTCGCAACCCAGTTGATTGTCGTTTTATTTGCTAGCACTTCTCCCTTCCTTTTTAAGAAGGTGATGGTACAGTGATGTCGCCAATCGAAGTTTGGGCTAATTTCCCGTTCCGAAAGGGGATGACATGATGTGTGCGGAAGCGTAGGTTGCGAGAAGAAGCACCAAATAAATTAGAATGGGTCCAGTGACTGATTCAGCGCGACCTAACTAATCTATCCCGCAGAACAAGGAAGAGGGGGTTGTCCCACCTTCGGGTTAGACGGGGCAACATTCAGACGTCGAACACAACAGGAGAAAAACAATAGAACGAACCATTCGCGTCGTTTGTTGGCTGGAGGAGGGACGAAGGTGGCAGCAAAAGGGCGGCGAAGTAGGAAGACGGCTTCGGGCTGCAGGGCGACAGAAAGATGTTCGTTGTTCTCGTTCATTCGTCCACGCACGGCGGTGACCATGGAGTGACAGAGTGAATTCGTAGCGTCGTCGAGCCGTTGGTCGAGGCGTAAATGGCGGCGGCGGCGGCGGCATTCATGATGGCGGCGGTCGCAGCCAAGGCGTCTCCGTCGATGGTGGCGTGGCGGCGTGGCGGCGTGGAGGCGATGGCGTAGATTGCGTAGTGGCGGCGGAGGCGACGGAGGCGGCGGCGTCCTGCGCGCGGCGTCCATTGCCATGGGCCATCCATGGCGTCGTCGTCGGTCATCGTTGCGGTCGTCGTCCGTCGATCGGTTGGTCTTTATTTGCGGCTCGCTTGGTCTTGCTCGAAACGCTTTGTTCGTTTACGTTCGTTCGTTCGTTTCTTCTTGGTTCGTTTGCATCGTTCGTTTGCATCGTTCGCTCGTTCGTTCGTTCTTCGTTCGTTCTTCGTTCGTTCTTCGTTCGTGATGGGAAAATGAATTCCTACGGGACTAATTTTGAAATCAGTGACACGCTAATTCGTTCGGCAGAACACGTCAGTTACACGTGACGAGAAGTACTAAGACCTACGTAGTAAATTTGAAATCCAGATCACTTTCGGGAGAGTTATTTTCAAAATTCGAAATCCAGATCACTTTCGGGAGAGTTATTTTCAAATTTTCGAATTTTGGCGAGAATTAATCACAAACCTAGATCGCTCACGAGCCCGTCTCCAGTATCAGTGTTTCTTGTCCCTTGCGCATGCCGGAGGGCCCTACCCCGGCATGCGACTGTCTGATGCTGCCGCT
>JALLPA010001672.1:0-10378 GCA_036939895.1 Thalassiosira exigua | reverse complement strand
GAGCATGGAAACTCCCACCTCCGTCTGGGACGCGTTGGTGGCAATCTCGCCCTCCTGTGCGTGCACCTGCCCGTCGCCGCTCCCGCTCGCCTTGGCGTTCGCCCTCGCCTGGATATCCTGGCGAATCTGCCCTTTCTGCTCCTTGTTCAGGTCGTCGCAGTTGTCATAATAAGTTTCTTTTTTACCGCAGTGAAAACAGCCGTCCTTTTTCAGCTTGACGCCGTCCCCATTCTGGGCGAAAGCGACGCCGCCCTGGCTCTGTGCCTGCGCGTGCACCACCTGCTTCTTGCGGCCTCCCTTCCAGTTGTTCAGCCGAACGAGCACAGCCTCCCTTGTCTTGGGATACGTGTCGTTTTCGGCTAGCCAGTCCTGGACGAGGTTATCGCGCAGGTCCTCGAACTTGTCCTGGTTCGCGCCGAGCAGCATGAGGCAGGCCAGGTACTCCTCCCTGACCTCCTTTGCCGCCGACTTGTACGCCGTGCTGTCGGGCTGATTCGCGAACCCCTCACTGTAGCCCCCCTCGACGATCTTTTTCTTCATCAGGACGGGGTGGAGCGGGATGTGTCCCCCGATCTTCTCGAGCACGGTGACAAACGCGTTGAACTGCGTCGCGTAGTTGTCGTTCGACACGCCAGGCTTCTGCCAGAACGTATGCAGAGCCTTGTATGCCTTTGCCAGCGCATAGGTCAGCTGGAGGTGGCTTTCCACCCCGCACATGACCGAACGGATGATCCCGTGGAGGGCGATCCCATCTTGGGACGTCTCGGCCTCCTCGTACCCCTTTGTCCCGCGCAGCCTCGTGCACAGCATCGTATTGCACTGGTCCAGGAGCAGGTTATACAACCTCTTGTTGGCTTCGTCCACGAGATCGATCTTCTTGATCACAAACTCCGACCTCAGCTTCCATGTCATGAGCTCCAGCTCATACACGTCGTCGTCCCCCCCTGTCTCCTTCTTGGGCTTGGGCGGGGGCGCGAGCGTTGGTAGGGCACCTCCTCGGATGCCTTCTGCCAGTTCGACGCCAACCTTCATGGTTCGGGCGACGTACCTTGCTATGGCGTCCATCCACTCCTCGAACGTCGCCCCGTCCGTAGGCAGTCCGACGGTAAACACCGCTTCTTCGATGTCGGCGATGGGGCCGCGGAAGGTTGATTTTTTTGTTGCGGCGGCACGGGCCGCGGCCGCTCGGCCGCCCCCGCCCGTCGCGCCCTTGCGCTTGACTTCCCCCATCCTGACTCTTCTTGACTCTTCTGTAAATAATGTTAGCGCAACAGCAGTTGGGCTGCCTCGCCTCTAGAAGGCTCGGAGGGAGCCGCCATGCCTGCACTGATAAACTTCATGATAATCGGAGATTATTTTAGAAGAGTGGGGAGATGGAGTGGCTCTGAGAGAGGCTGGGTCTCTTTCTGGTCACTTACGGGTACGTAAGGTACATGTACCTCACTGTTTTCGCCAGGCTCCAACAATATTACACAAAGCGATTTGTGACAACGAATTCTATTATGCAGGACGGTTATTTGGGTGGACCATCTTGCAAATTGCCTATCAATACCCTCAATAATCCAACAACTTTGTCCTTCTCCACAAAACATCCAACCAATGCCTAGGTTGGGTCAGGCCAGGTTAGATGCCGTAGTATCAACATCTACAACATAGATATAAGCAAGGAAAGAATGAAGAAGTCCGTTTCCAAGGCAGTCTTTTATTCCCGCAGGGGCACCGACTCGTGTCTACCGTACGAGCCAGCAGGTCAAGCTGTGAGTGACGTCAAGAGGGCTCAAGAAATAGAATTTGACCCCCATATCTCTTCATTATGGAACCCATTAAGTACGTGGACTCATATCATAAGGTAAGTTAACTTAGAAAGAGCAAATATAAAAATGCTTGTGGGAAATGATTATTATTTCAAACCATCTCTTCCCCAATGTGAATCAAAGAAATGTTTCACTTGCTCCTCAAGAAAGGAGCAATCCGACCCCATCACTGCATCCCTTGATTACTTTTGTTTTCTGCTCGTCTATCATGAGTTCAGCTCGCTATGCGGTGACTCTTCACCTCATGTTCAATGCACTTATTCTTCGCCCAAAAACCCTTGTCGCATATTTCACATCGCCAGAAATATCTTGGCAGACCATCGAATGCACAAAAATCTGTATTCCATTGAAAATTACCATGTACCGAAGACCAATTTTTGTTTGTGGTAATAAGCTCCTTCAAATTAACAGTGCCCAACACTCTTTTCCTAATATTTAACTTCCAACAAAATATCTCATTTGGCTCTTCTCTCGTTGCAGATTCAATAAATTTCACATTGACTTCTGCAGCCTTCTTGTTCGGGGCAACACTTTGCTCCCCTAATTCTAATTTGACTCCTTTCTTTTTAGCCCAATCCATGAATTTTGCCATTTTTTGGACGAGAAGATTTTCAAATCGCTTTTTGTTTGCTTTGCTAATTTGCTGAATGCGTTCAGCCTTCTTTCTGGCCATCGGTTTGTTGTAATATCTCTCCGGTGCTTCCCCTTGTTGGGGTATTTTTCTTTTTATTTTGGCATGCTCTGCTGCCCGCGTTGCCGTTGCTTCCAAGGACCGTGTTTGGGCATATTTGAGGGTGCTGGATTGAATCTGTCGTTTTTATAAAGAGCCCTTTTGATGCTGTTGGAGATTTATATAAAGTTGGGCCAGCAAGCTTGAATCGGTAGGGAAGATCGTGGTGATCTGCCAGATCTTTGCTGTGGCCTACTGCGATGTGGGGGCGGCCATGGTCGGTCGTCGTCGCCGCCGTGCCGGGGGTTGGTGTGGCGGCGCTTGAATCGGTAGGAGAGATCGTGGTGATCTGCCGGGTCTTTGCTGTGGTGCACGACACAAGGCCGTGGCCTACTGCGATGCGGGGTCGACCATGGCCGGTCGTTATCGTTGCGCCGGGGCGTGATGTGGCGGCGGTGGGTAGGCATTTGTATTTTTAGACAGACCTTTCGCTAACAATAAATTGCAGCCGGTTTGGATCAAAATTGCGCACGAATAAAGATATTTACGACCGAAAGTGTCAGAGTTTTAGTCTAAATCAAGAGGGCACGTGCGCTTGGTTGTTAAAGTTAGCATTGTTCCTACGGTGATGCAGTCCCAACCCGATCAAAGACTTCTCGATCGTGTTTGTTTGCACGCGCCCTTGCTTGCACTCATGCAATAATTCTTCTACAATACCTACCTATCTACTTACGTCTAGGATTCCCCCGCGACGCCCCAACGCCGTTCGAGCAGATCGCGTGTTGTATGTAGGTAAGGTTGCATAGATATCTAAAGATGTAAGGTTTGTAGTAGGTGTCGGGATAATCCTTTTTCCCCGCGGGAAAAAGTTCCCGCTATTCTCAGCCATTCGTTTTGGATCATTTTCGGGGTGTTCGCGGGTATACTAATTTCCCCGTTTTGGACTGTTTTTGGGATTACTAATTATCTCCATTCTGTGAAAGTATTCGGCCATGTTACCAAACAAGACTGATTTAAAAATAAGAAGCACATACAAAATTCCAGAATATGCTGAAATTTAAACAACTTTTTGAATTTTAATTTTACCTCCTCGCGCTGCATTGTTCCTCGCGCCCACGCAAACCCCCTCAACGGGCACACCCTCGCGCCCGCGAGGGTGCGTCCAAACTTTCAGCGTGCGACACGACCGTCACGCCCGCGCAGGGTCGCGGGCACACTCCCGCGCCCGCCGGCCGCAAACGTCTTCGCCGCGGGTCCGCCATTCGCCCGACATGGCCCATTGAGCAAGCGAAGTACCATGCTGTGACGTGCTGCGAGCTTACCACTCGCCCATCAATGTTCATTTCGCAAGCAAATCGAGCGCGGCCGACTTCCCGCTGCACCCGTCTCGAGCGGCCCGTCATTTCCGTCGCCGCTGCGAGCCCGCACCTCGCCCGGCGTCACGGCCCATTGTGCGAGCTCGGTCACTTGACGCGCGTCTCGAGTGGCCCGTCATTGCCGTCGCCGCCGCTAGCCCGCACTTGCAGCTGCGAGCCATCCACTCGCGTGAGGTCACGAGTTTGGGCGCAGTGGGCTTCCGGATTCGATCCCCGTCATTGCCATCGCGGGGAAAAGTTCCCACGCACCGTACCCTGCCAGAATAGGTCCCGGGAAACCAATCTCCACCAGCCTGCCGCGCGGCGCGTCATTGCCGTCGCCGCGAGCCCACCACTCGCACGCGGCCACGCGAGTCGTAATTGCCCTCGCGGGGAAAAGTCCCCGCACGCCGTACCCTGCCACAATAGGACCCGCGCGGTCCGTCATTGCCGATGCCGTGAGCCCTCCACTCGCGCACGGCCACGCAAGTCGTCATTGACGTCGTGGGGAAAAGTCCCCGCGTGCCGTACCCTGCCAGAAAATTGGGCCTGGGAAACCAATCTCCGCCAGCCTGCCCCGCGGCCCGTCATTCCCGTCGCCGCGATCCCTCCACTCGCGTGCGCATGGCCATGCGAGTCATCATTGTCGTCGAGGGGGAAAGTCCCTGCACGTCGTACCCTACCAGAATTGGGCCTACGAAACGGCAGATCTCCCTAGGCCTACTGTAACAACTACTAGTGACACGGGGAAAAGTTCCCCGTGGGCATCATTCGGTCAGGGATAGTCAGGGCATCCAAAGTGGGCAGCATTCGGTCGGGAAAGTCAAGGCATCCAAACTTCGGTCTAGTATACATCCGAGGGGGGACCCTGTGATTTTGTAATCTAGACCCCCATCGGATCTGTCCTTGAAAGCACCTGTTCAGAGAGTGGCTGAGCGTGCCGGATAGGCATCGAAAGCTGTCGAAACATGGGGTCAACAAATCCGATCGAATGTTCTTGTTGCGGGCCAAATTCAATGCAGTGCCGGATTTCCAAGCCTCGCAAATCTTTACCCAATCACGATGATATTTCGTTTAGATGCCCCAACGAACAGTGTCAGCGATATCAGTCTTTCGGGTGTGCCATGCAGTACGTCAAGAGGGCATGGACGGACAGCCACAAACCTAATTACCTCGTCCGATCGCATCCGTGGGTTGCTCAAGTCTTGCCATATCTCGACGGGCAACTATCCCCCTCCTCAGATCAATTCATTGATCTATCCAGCTGCATTTGCTGCTCTCTCTCATCGACAATTCCAAGCCACATAAAAACAGGTCTGGATCCTGTTCAACCTCCCAGCAGAAATGTATCCGCGTCAGCTTTTGACAGTAACCTAGATGCTTATGTCCATCAAAGTTCAGAAGGCGATGACATTATGTTTGATCTAGTAATATCTTATACCGACTCCAGTAACGATGATGAAGATGATGAAGATGATGAAGATGTCCGAGACGCAATACCACCCGTTGCCCGAAGTAGAAGCAGACGGCGTTGCACCACTAGGGCAATTAAGCAGGCTATGAAAAAGATAGAACCTACGAATGGAGGCTCTGTGGACACTATGGACTACCTGAGGGGTTATGGTGACTTTAACATGCGGCCACCCAATTACAGCAACATAACCAGATCAGCTAGAAAAGCAAACAGCGATGTAGTCGTTAGCAATATGTTTTTTGGAGCCTTGTACATCCCCTCACATTCGGTGATTATTTGTAACTATGCCTCAAACAACAATCTTTTTGTTGATATCCATGCCCTAGCCAAGTCCGCCGACGGAACGCCTGCTATTCCACACATGGTACTAGGTCCAGACGACACGACTGCACTCCAAAATTACTACCGAACGAAGCCGATTCCGTACCTTAGATCCGAAGACTTCACAAGCCAAGATATTTCTAGTGTACCCATGCCTGAAGATGGTTCGCCCTGGCGTGATTGGCATGTTGACGTCTGCAACTTGCCCCAGACTAGGAAGTTATCGGAACTTACATCATTGAATGGCCGTACTATCGTTGCCGATCTTGACAAGCTTGCCAAGTGCAAGGTTCTATCTTGGAGAAATGCATTGGGGAAAGCAGAGTGTGTTATGATTCGAGGCGACTTTGGCTTACTAGAGGAATCAGTTCCATCCACACTTGGCAAGCTATTAGTACTCAGAATGCAAAACATGCTAAGGCCCTCTATCCCGGACGATGAGGTCCTATCCCTTTACGATCACCTTAGCCCCCTGGCAGGACGAAATGGTTTCGACGTCACCCAAGAGCAGAACGAGAGGAGACTATACGTCACCTCAATCTCATTGTGACTTATTGTTTGTCTTGAGAGAGGATGATAGCCTGTTGCCAAGGAGGGCAGGCGCACGCTTGATACTTCCTCACAAAAAACATTATATCATCATGTATACGATGTGATCCGGAGCCTGACGAGGATGTGATAGCTGTGACGACTTACGCCCCTCCGAAGCCAGGTGGGACATTCCTCATTGACGGCAACGCAATAGACGAATGACCTGTACTTGGAGAGTTCGCTTATCTCAAAATGATTGCTACTCTTTTGCTCCAGAGGATCAACGAGAGTTTGCCTCAATTACAGGTGACAGCGGTCCCCCTAGTCCACAAATTGGCAAACATTGCTTACGCACGCTTTATATATGAGATGACTGTTTCGATGCAGGCGTTTTGCAAGGCATTTATGTCCGTAAATAGTATGGCTTTGGTAGCGTGGGCCGTCGCCCAGCATCATGATAAGTTCAACATGCACGGAGAAGCACTAGAGAACAAGATAATGTTTGTCGTGCCAGGGGCAAGGGACTTAGGTAGAGGTGGCTCGCTGCTGAACAATGAATATGTTTTCGCATTGTTGGACTGGCAATGGGCTGCAAGGATGACGCGTCAATGCTATGTTACCCATGCTGATGATATGGGCATCGGACCAGTGCAACCCTCTGCCACGACAAATGACCTTCGCACATACCTCAACAATGCAGGCTTTCGACGACAATGAATTCTCCATGACTTGGAACTTGTAACAGTTTTTGGTTCTAGTGAAATGCGAGAACTTCAATGCCATGAGCTTCGACTTTGAAAGTTCCTCGGAATAACGTTCACCAACCTTTTTGCCGGCTTGGCGACAACGCTGGATCTCTTTGAGGGAGTCAATGTTCGTCGTCCGACACACGGAACTAAGACAATTCATGGTTTCCGATAGGGTGCATCCGCGAAGAAAATCACTCAGCTTGCCCCTTGCTTTGATTGTGAACATGCCCCCCTCTGAGCGTTGGTCAGATACATGGCCGACGGTGTAGAAGTTGCTTGTGTATGCATAGCAAACCTTTTCTTTGTTGGTGGAAATTTTGTTAATGAATTCAGATGCTTTCTCAGTTAGGTAGTTGGCACGGGCCGCCGACAAAAGATTATCAAGTTTGTTAGGGCAATCGCAGTTGAGGATGGCAATCATATCTGACTGGTATTGGGAAGGATTTGACAACCCTCCCCACGATGTCAAGATATGAACGGCAAGTGCTTACGGGCGTGCATATGGTGGAAGCCAAAGTGTTCGGCAACTCCGGGAAAGGCTGGTCCCTCGTCGGTAATGAGAGCGCACTTGAAACTAGAAATCGTCGATGGACTAGAATCAGGGACTGGATCTCAAACATGATCGCCAGTAACTTCATCGTCAATCCCCATGTTTTTAACCGGGGGGTTCGAGACTTGCTCGGATTCGAGACTGACTTCATTATCCATGAATGGATCAAAATGGTCAGGAAGTTAACCAACGAGCAGCTTGTTTCGATTCGGTGTGCGACTGATCCGGAACTCCTGATCGAAAAAGAGCTCTGATCATCCCTGAATGATGTTACGGACGTTCTCGGTGCACGTGGTGGTGAAGCCGACGAAGTTGTCCTCAAAAGGCAATCCACAACGGCCCAAACAACAAAGACATAGTCGTTCTGAGAGAGTTTGTGTGTGCCATCAGCCATCTTCATGCCATTGCGGCCATATATGTCGGCGTATTGCCCCATTAGCCTGGATTAATAATGCATGACATCGATTCCAAAATCATCTGGGGAGGGGTGGATGACAAAAGTACCACCGTCATCGCGGACAATTTCTGCCTTGTGATAGAGTTCAGTGAAGTTACTGCGATTACGGCCGTACCGATCATCAAGGTGCTTTGACCGTAGTCAGTGTACAAGTTTCTTCGAGAATGTCCTACAAGGAAACTTGCACTCCATATTCAGTATCATGGTGGGGACGTTAGTGCGGCACAGAGCTGCTTCTTTGATGTATTTGAATTCTGCTTTGCGGAGATCGAGATCAAACACAACTTCCACTTTTCCTTCCATATTAATCTTGTGATCAACAAGGTCGTGGTTGTGTGACAAGACACATGTGTCGGGTTTGAAGAAATATTGAGAATCCTTTCCGTCCCACGAGTACGTCAACCTGAATGAGCATGGGACATTGGAAATCCTCCGTGCTGATTTGGGTGAGCATACGAAAGATTCACGTCGCGGAATATGTTGAAATGGCCCGCCAAATGGCTTGAAATATTCCTTGGGGCAGTCGCGTGTAATTAAATGCCTTTTGGATGCATGTTGAAAGACCGATCGTTTGAGCTTGGGGTGACTGTGATTCCGCTGGAGTAAGTCGTAGTCAGGTGTGCATGCTTGAACTGGGATGAATAACTGAGTTACTTACATTGCTACCGCGGGAAGATTTGGAACAACTGGTTCTGATAAGGCTAGTGACCGTGCGGAGTTTGGAGGTGCCCCAGGAGGGCACGCGGGAGATGAGTTGGCAGGGGGGGGCGCGCGTGGGAGATGAGTTGGGAGAGGCCCCGGGAGCACACGCAAGAGATGAGTCGGGAGAGGCAGCATGGGCGGGAGATGATTTGGGAGAGGCTCCGGGAGCGCGTGCGTGGGAGATGAGTTGGGAGAGGTCCCGGGAGCGCGCACAGGAGATGAGTTGGGAAAGGAGAGGCCTGAAAAGCCCGCGGGGGGTGACTTGGGAGGGTCCATAGGAGTGCCCGCAATGGGTAAGAAGCCCGCAAAGGGTGACTTGGGGGAGCCCCCAGGGGTGTCTGCCGGGGGTGAGGGGCCCACGAGGGGTGACTCGAGAGACCCCGCCGGGGAGGGGTCGGGGGAGGCTGCGGGGGATAAATTAGAGTTCGGGGGACCTACCCAAGGCTTTGCCAATGACTTGGGGGAGGACTTGGGGGTCACCGTGGGAGAAGGGTTAGGGGACGCTGCTGGGGAGGACCTGGGGGGCGCTATCAGGGGGGGTGGGAGCTGGTGGAGGATCCATGATGCTATGAAGGTGCAATGCAAATTATGATCTACCAGGCCATGACGGAGGATCAATTTGGCGGTTGACATCAAGGCCAATCAGGTAACATTTATCATGATAAATTAGAAGAATATAATTAGTTGTGGGGACATTAAAATCCCCTCATAACTTGCGGGAGAATTAATTACCCTGCGCGCGAGGGGTGAACTTTGGGACACATTTCAATATTAATCAAAACGGTAACTTTCCCCGCGGAGATTTTAGGATACTAAAACCGTAGGTGTCGCGCGTATGGTCAAGAGTACGTATGGTTTGTTGATAATATCAGAAAATAGCAGTTTAATTTGGACGTATAACATGCACTGACAAATTGTCACACAGTCTGCCACGGTACGATTTAGATATTTTGGCCGCACGAAATAGATACTTTTGCATTGACAAACTAACCTAGTGGGGGGATGTCATGGGGATCAACGAAATTGGCCCGGATAAATATGCTCGAAAAAAATACTTCACTCGTTCTGTATAGAAAGTTTGTGTGTTAACTTTTAGGGGCGACAAATGGTTCTCCATTGACGTAGGAACAATACATTTGTGTAACATTTGAACCAGGTTGAACGGTTAGTTTCTGATTTACTCAATTACAAAAAACTCACACAAAATGAAATGTCACCTAATGCACGTCCTATTTCGACGAAACACAAATATATTAATCCTACGCAAACGAACGGTAATATATTTCAGGACAATAAGTGGAACAAAAACTTCTCAAACGCTAGGAATGAGAAATGGAGGATGATGTCGTTGTTTTGGTCCAACGATCCACTTTTTTCCGCATCGCTTTTTTGCGTAATATTATGTAGGAATAGTATGTTTACGTATACATTGATATGATACCAACCATTGGTGATTCACATTCGCTTTTTCGAATTTACCCTCCCAGCACGAAGCTTGGGATAGCACACCCCCTTTCCACTTAGATACTTAGACTTTCATTTTGGGCTGATGCGGGGCCCCTACCCTGGCTCGGCATAGACCTGAGCCTGAGGGCGCTACATCAGAGAAAACGTGCGCGCAATGTACCAAGTAGGAATTAGTACAAAAATGAACGCCCTTCGAGTGATCAACAAAAAAATGACGTCACGAGCGCTTGCAGATAGCACCCTTCATTGGATAACTTCCTCCTATCTACTCTCTATCTACAAGAGCCT